>QRDG01000361.1:409352-496921 GCA_012064385.1 Puccinellia tenuiflora
ATTCAGAAATCACAACCCCCTCTAGGTTTCTGCCACAATTTATCCCGAAGAATTCTGTTGTCTTGTTTGTTCTCATTTGTGTTCTCTGCTATTGATTTGATTTACAGCAACTGCCCCACTTGGCCCACCGTATCATCCCGACCCGTCATTGCCACGGAGGAGGTTGACTGAATATGTTGCAGAAGATGAACGTTTTGAGATGGCGGATTCATCCATCGACGTCATTTCCTTGAGGGTGGTCAAAGCTGGTCCTGGTTGCACCTTCCCAGTTGAGGTTTATGGTAAAGTTATTGCGAGGGACGAGGTTGACCACAAATGTGTCTATCTGTTCCATCGTGAAAGGAAGGATGCCCAGCTCATTAACTCGGAGGTATTTCTTCCTTGATTCTATTTGCTCACTCGATTCCATGTATATAGTGATCAATTCCAGATGATGTATTTATACACTGCACGCGTAAATTAATCTGCTCTGCCCCTTGAATTGCACCCATAATGTTCTCTAATCTCTAGACATGTTTATGTTTTACATGAATGCGATGAGTTGTCCTAGTCTAGCATAATCACTGTAATATATAATTATTCGGTACAAATATCACGATTCAGATACTTGTTGCATACTCTTTGTATAGGAAACAGTTTGACGGATTTCAATTTCAACAAACCCTTTAAATTCATTCGAACCCATTAAATACATTTTAATCGGTACATTATATTGTTAGCAGGTTGTCATCATGTGAAAGCTATTATTTTGTTGATATAGCGTCCTAATTATCTGCTTTTTCATTGTCAAACAACACGTATTTTCTGTGATCTTTCTCCACTGAGGTCATGTCACTGTTTAATCTGTTCCCTTGTAAAGTTGAAGTTTTTCTTGAATCAGGAAGTGTCTTAACGTTCACATGTTTTAGTCATACAATATATTATGTCTACCTCACTTCACCATGTCACAAATGTCTAGGAGTCTGAGGAACAGTACTGCAGCAGCAGAAGTGATGTTGAGTAGTATAATTTTGAAACCATTTAAATTCATGTTACTAGTCAATGTTTTCATGCCGAACTGCATATAAAGCTTGTTCAGCTATCAGGAGTCATCTTTTGATTCTAACTGTTTTTCGAAACACTTGTGCAGAAGGATATGTTAGCTCTGACGGGGCCATACCGAGCACTGGTTACATTAGGTTGGATGTATTTCGAGTTTGATTTGAAGATCAAGGGCAAGTGTGACCCTGATGAGGAAGTGCAGTTTAGCAAAGGTGTAATATCATACTATTACAAACATAATCACAAGCGCGTCATCGAGCAGCTACCTAGTTTCCATAGTACAGTGAAATTGGTGTTGCAACGTGTGCCACTTCCAGTAGCAGCTAGCATAGAAGTCACTGTTGTGAACGAAGGTCAAGATGACACTGTCCACTACGATGGTAAAATAACAGCTGGGATTACTAGAAATTATAGACAACATATGGTTCTGTATGATAGTAGTGTGCCTAGCAGGGTCTTGGTGCGTGGAGATGGTCGTCTTGTGTTGAATCGTAATCTGGTGTCTGTCAAGGGTTATGCAGAAGATCCCGCATTGGAGGGAGAAGAAAAACTGGTGCTGTATGTTTGTTTCCTTGATGCTGGTTGTGAGATTGAGGATGAGGATAACATGAGCCCTGCGCTAGAGGATGTTGATGAAGATGAAGATGTTGATGAAAAGGAAGAGAAAGAGGAGGAGGAGGAGGAGGAGGAGGAGGATCCTAAGAATGTTGTCGCTCTCAAATACCCTCTACGTGAGACTGTCTGGGAGTATGGTTCCTGCAAACTGAAAGTGAAGGTAAACTGGACTGCTATTTGTGGTCTGCCGATTCGTACTGATTTCTTCCATAGATATAGTCTCCTTCCAAGTGGTTATAAATCGCCAGATTATCGATGGGGTGGGTTCTACGAGTGATATTGATTGTATTTTCTTTATTGTATGTTAATTCTGATGGTCGAACTATGTAATGTTGGTTCTCCTCTAACTCTGTCGTAGGCCTGAAAGTGACAGTTCCTCATCCGCCTTCTCAGTTTACTATTGAGAAAAAACAAGACAAAACATGCGCATGTCACCCTCACCCACCCACATTCACAAGCAAGCTTGGCTCTGAACTCCCTGGCTAATTTCAGAATCTCAAATTAAATCCTAGAATGGTGTCTACCGCTGTGTCAGCAGAAACTGAGGAAACCCAACCAAAAACACACAGGAACCTCCCTGAATCCTGGCGTCACAATATGTCACATGACATCATGGCACCAACGGCAAGTTTCTGAAGTCTGAAACTTTATATGCACCAAGCGAATACATACTGACACCCATATACTGCTGAGAACCGAAAGAACCAAGAATTCCATTATTTTTCACTGAATCAGAGTACAGATGTTCTGTTACAATAATATTAAGCCGTCGAAAAGTTACAAGTTACATCCGAAACGAAGAAGAATTACTAGTTCGACAACTAGACATACCTGGAGTACATTTTATTGGCAGATGCAAGCAGAACTTGCAACCGTTCATTAGGATCTAACAATGGTACATTCAGAATGGCTATACAAGTAAAGTTACACAGTTGCTACGTGAGCTTTATTGTACAGAGCGACAGATAAACTGAAGTGCGCTCGCAGTTGGTCGAAAATAATTGTATCAAGCGAGCAGAGGTTCCAAGGTGCTAGCAGGCGCATCTGCTCGTCTGTTCTTCGGCTTTAGGGGCTTGCTCTGAAACTGAATGGAAGTAGCTGGGGGGCAGAAAAGAAACATGTGTAAATGGTTACGATTATGAAAATTAACTCAGGGCTGCCAGGCTCTGCATGCCCTGAAGTTAACCTGCACTCTCTACATCTGCACGATTAGACGTCCTAGCCCACAAGAGTATGGCTTGTTGTTTCCACTTACATGTCTTCATCGTGCTCATTTTCCAGGGCGAGCTTGGCGATGCACAGGAAAGCGGTGTCGACGTTGTAGTCGTCCTTGGCGGAGGTTTCGAAATACGGAATGTCGCCCTTGGAGGCGCACCAGTCTTTTGCTTTCTTCTCAGGGACCTGTGGGACAACAGTGAAGATATTGCAGAGCGTATGTGCTAGTACAAGAGTAGAGTGTTCAAGAAACTAACCACTCGTCTGCTTCCACTGTCTAGATCAACCTTGTTCCCGACTAAAATGAATGGGAATTGTTTGGGATCTGATGGGCCAGCCTGAAAGCGAAAATGGCCAATACTTCAGTTACAATCTGTCAATGCCCTGGACAATTGGCAACATTCCAGATAACGAAACAAACATCGTTTTATTATCTTATTTGCACGGCGACTAACTGACCGCGAAACTGAAAACAGGATTTTTTTGCTTGTCAGAACAGACAAAAGACCAGAAAGATACACTTGTGAAATTTACATGAATGCCTACGCTTGTGAAATTTTTATCGGATGTTAGTAGTGATCTAAATTTCTTGGCACCTGAGGTCATAATCTGGCATGATGGCAGTGATCTGTGATAAAATATACTACTACCCACATTTTTCCCAAATAAACGAGTTACTCACTTGGTTGATAAATTCGTCATGCCAGGTACCGAGCGTATTGAACGATCTTTTTGCGTTGACGTCGTAGACTAGCACGCAGCAGTCGGCGCCCCTGTAGAAGGCTACGCCGAGACTCTGGAACCGCTCCTGCCCTGCGGTATCCCAGATCTGCAACAAAAACACGACAACGATGTGGTTGTTTGTCCTTGCCTGCACAGGAGTCGGAATCAGCGGAGGAGGCTGACCTGCAAGGTGACGAGCCTGTCCTCGATGAGGACCTCTTTGGTGAGGAAATCGGCGCCGATCGTCGCCTTGTACTGCTGGCTGAACTTCTTGTGCACGTATCTGATCCGCGTCAAGGGAAGCACTGCTCGGCTCATTAATTTGGTGGAACATATATTCTGATTAGGTGAACGAAGGCATGGAAGCACCTACAGCGCGCGTGCTGAACATTTCACCAAGATATATATATCTACAGGTGTTGAACTCCGAAGTCTGAAACTGAAGCTACCGCTAAAGTAAAGACTATTTCGTCTGGAGATGGAAGCTAAAAGGATACTGGTTCATCAGCGACGTCTTCCCGACCCTGCACGCACGCACGACCCAAGTCAACAGAGCCCAAAAAATGGCAGAAAAGTAGAGGGACGGGAAAGATATGTGGCAGACCCACCCGCTGTCGCCGAGCACGATGACCTTGAGCAGCGTCCGCCTCCGGGAAGACGCCATGGCCGGGCGATCGACTGAATGATGCGCGCGGCGATCGAGTGAGTGGGCGATCTCTCGCTCTCGTCTCTTCCCTCCTCCCTCCGCCCCTAGCTATCTTGTTGCTGCGGTTGTGTCACGGGGCGGTGCCCGGCGAGCGAGGGAAAAGAGGAAAAGGAGTTGGGGCAGTTGGGAGGGCGGTGGCCTGAGAAAACGAATGGATGGGTAAAAAAGGCCTGGCCCGCGGGCCACTGCACCCGTACCGAAGCCCGCGAGCTAGTTCCGCGCCAAGATGCAGCCCGGCCCAGTCGCATCCCGTGCACCCCGATCGCAAATCCCAGCGGTTTTTTTTAAGTTATCCTCCTACGAGGATCTGAGTCACACTAGCTTGTCGCTAGCGCGTGGAAAAGCCGAAGCTTACGGGATCCGGTGGCAAACGTGTCACTACGACGTCGGTGGGCTTGGTAGGTCGTACTGCGTTGCTTTTTGACGGATTTGCCCTTCTTTGTCCTCTCTATGTGTTACGTGTCCCAACACTCATGTGGCTACCTGCAAAAAAACAGAAAAGGCAGAGTCATGTGACTCGTTAAATTCGGTGGACGGGGGTGAGTTCCAAATTCTGACTGCAAACCAAGTACCCCGTATTTATTCCTATTTTTTTGCAGGTTTGGGTGAAAATATTTGTCGTATTTCATCTCGTCACACTTGGATACACCGTCATCCTGTCATGGGCGATGGTTGACTACTACACATATGGATGTCATCTTGCGTAACCCTAGCAGGCAAGAGCGCATCATTAGATCTCAATTGGATCTCGCCTCGAAATCTGCTAATATGATATTGAGAACATGGGAAACCACATACCAATGCTCTGCCCTACAATTTTGCTATTGTTTGGTATAAGTTTTTTGTGCCCTTGTGGCGTGCGCATGAAAAATATTCTCCTGGGTCCATCTGGTTCTCGAGATCGTCTACTCACGCTTTTCAAGTTTGTTCTCGTTGTTTTGGTTTTGAATGATGGAGCATTAGTTTGATGGTATATCTTTGCAATAACTGTGCCTCGTGCAAAGTATCTATTGGCAAGATGCGGCTATTTAAAACCTGTGAAATCCAATTTGTGGGGTATTAGTACCCTCCATTAGGGAAAATGTAGAATAGGGGTAAATTCGTCAAAAGCTATATCGTTGGCAAATCTTAGACAGTATGATAGCACTTATTTGGGTAACCGTACGATTGCATAAATCACTGTATTTAAAATATGCACAAATGGAGTATTTAAAATCACAGTACGCTTCAACCATCTCATAAACCATATTTGAAAATCACCCCTGTTATCATAGGGAGGTCAAATTTCGCTTATAAAAATGTGCACAGCAGCAACAGACGGGACTGCGGACTGCAGTGAGCGAGCCGACGACGTCACTCCAACCTGAGTCGAACCACACTACCGCCGGTCCGCCGCGTCCCATCCTCCGGATCGAGCCGATGAGCCGCCTCATTTCCCGGCGGCACCTCGCCGCGGCCGCGGCCGTCGGACGTTCCCCCGCCGCGTTCGCTTCCAGGTGACTCTCACCCGCCTCTCGTCCCGCTCCGTTTTTTTCATGCGTCGATCCGGTTCCGTCGAAAGCTTATCCTCATCGGAGGCGTGCGCGGGGCTTAGCCTGTGTGCGCCGCTGGATGATTCGATGCGGACTGCTTACACGGGAGCTCGAATCGCCCTTTTCCGCGGCTGCGATCTCAGGGGCGATCTGGGTTGGTAGCCTGTGTGTCAGGGCTTTGAGAGGGGGGGGGGGCTGCTACTGATTTGCTACTACTCGAGTCTGCACTAACCGTGGATCGTTTGGTTGTTTTGTGCGGTTGTGGTGCGCAGGTGGTTGCACACGCCGGCATTTGCGACGGTGTCCCCCGAGGAGATCTCAGGTTCAAGCCCAGCGGAAGTGCAGAACTTTGGTAAGATGGCCGTCATTTGCGGGGATCTGCTTGTGTGTATGCTAATTACATAATTTTGGCTCGGCTCTGCCTCTGTCATGTAAAATTTTGAGAACTGTCTCTGTCCAGGGGATTACTAATTACTGCTTGCGGTAATATAATGATGATTTAGAAGTATATGTAAGAATTTATAGGAAATGTGGATGGAAATTACTTGAGAAGACAGCTTCCATTGTGTCTGATCTGTGCTGTCAGATATCATTTCATGAAGTTCCTGATAGGCAAAATGGGCATGGTGTTTTTGGTCATTGTCCTGCTTTATTTTAGAGGCTCATGCCATGATTCCTTGATGCCACACTTATAAGTGCTAGCGGCTTTTCAGAGCTATGCCATGTATTTGACCTCCACTTACAGGAAATTCAGTATCGTTGAGCAAGTACTTCTTAATAGATTGTAACAGAATTGAATTGCTAAAACGTGGAATCATTTGGCTGCTTTGTTGCTTCACCTTTGACTATCATGTACCCCAGTGAAGTGAAACATGTTATTTCAGCACGGTAATTGATAAGTTAAGTTAACTTCAGTGCAGGGCAAATGGATAACGTCTGCTAACTGGAACTGGATAGTTGATCCTTTGAATGGCGATAAATTTATCAAAGTTTCTGAGATCCAGGGATCTGAATTGAAGGTATGGATGCTCATTTCCATGTTATAGTGCTATGAGTGTAATTTAGTTATATCTCATTGCTATCATTTTTCTCAGCTTAAAATACAAGTACTGACTTTGCCTTATGTGTATATGTTTGTGAAATATATTCTGTAACAATATGCAATAACTTTTGTGGTGCAGCCATATGTGGAGAGTTTATCTAAATGCCCAAAGCATGGACTTCACAACCCGCTTAAAGCTCCCGAGAGGTATTTCACATTTTCTTGTACTACATACGTAATGCGTATTAAACATTTCATGCCAGCTATTTTTTTTTGGCCATCTGATGTTTTTGACTTGATGCCAACTAACAACTAACAAGTTACTTGATAAATTTTATTTGACTGGTCCAGTTATCCAATTATCAACCTTCTTATAATGTGCAGTTTATTACGGTATATACTAATTTTCTATACATTTGTCCCCGAGAAAGCACCTCCTACAAGACAAGTGATACATAGCTACTTTATTCTCCCTACAACCACTGATTTTGATGTCTACATTCCTCAGTCTTTGTGATGCATTATCTTCTATTTGCTTTTGTCACAAATACTTATAGCAACTATATGAAAATACAAACTGCAAACTTGTTACATCTTATTTTCATCTCACATAAGTATTGTTTGAAAAATACTGTTGATCAGATATCTAAAGGTTCACCCGTGCTTCCCACAGTAACATGTTTTTGTGACTCGAAAGAGTAGGCAGCAAACATGGTATATGTACAAACCCGCATGCCTTATATGAACTTGTTCTGAACTTCTAATAGTGGCAATGTCTGGTAATATCAGTAACTGTACCTTGATGAATTTCGGAACCTCCAATATGCAGGTATCTCATGTATGGAGATATATCTGCAAAAGCTGCACGCGTGCTTGGTCAACCTGAGGTATGCCTTTTGAAACCAAAATGTTTCAACTACCATTTGTTCACAGCTTGTTTGTAAATAAGTCTACATGTGCATGGACCGATTTGCTCTAAGATGTACTTTATATGAATGCAAAAACATGCCAATTCAGAAGGGGGAGAAAAGAAAGATAACACTATTTTCTCATCTATTTCTTTTCATCACTCATTATTGTCAGTGGTCATCGGCAGGTGTTGGATTTTTTCGCTAAGCTTGTTCAAAGGGTTGCTCCAAAGAGCTATCAACAAGCTCTTGCGGAAGTTCAAGTCACCGCAAAATTCTTGGAGAATTTCTGTGCAGATCAGGTACGTGATCTACATAGCATTTTCTTCATTTTCTGTTGTTCACAAGTATCATGGTGCACTTTTATTGGAATGCATGCTTTGTTACCAAGGAGCTTACAAATGCTCCCGTCCGAACATTGAAAGAAACCTCAATTATGCTTCGTGTTTCATCTAATATATGTCTAGTATAACAGGTACGTTTTCTGGCTCGGTCGTTTGCTGTGCCTGGCAATCATCTTGGACAAATGAGTAATGGCTATCGTTGGCCGTATGGTCCGGTAAGTACTCAGAACTTCTCTGCTAGATAGAATGTTACTTTTTAGATTTGTTGACTATTTGGGTCTTTACACTACATACATACCAGCCGTTGCCTACCGGCACAGTGTAACTTAAAGGCTGGTACTATTGTTTACGTTCTATTGGACATAGGGAATTAAGTGTGTGCAAAGTGTGAGTTGCATCTGATACACCAGCCAAAATAATTGCTTAACATGGCCTCCTAGTGTATTTTCTCTTCATAGACATATTGTTTGATGAATGGACTGCAATTGTGAAGCTGCTAGACAACAGACACCAAGTTCAATTCTTAACCTAATTATTTCTCAATAGTAGACTCAACCCCATTTGAACCAGAAGGGAACTTTCATGTCGATGTAAAAGATTTTGGTTTCACAATTTCGAGTTTTGAAATTGAACTCATGTAAGCTATACGGGTTTAATTAATTTTGAGTTACTTCATGTTGTAGATGCATTATGATGTATAGCAATATAGGCAACATAAATAACCTTTTGAACCAAGTCTAATGAGCACAGTCGTTTTGTGGAGGACCAAGTTGATCTACTCGTGGCAAATATGTTTTTCGATTTGACTGTTGCCATGCATGCCATGACTCATTCAAGAGTGTTGCCTGGTTTTGTATATCTTTTTGAATATTCTCATGCAAATTGTCAGATGTTAGCTCTAATGTTAAGCTGTTCAGAATTCAGCACTATCAGTATTTTTGTATTACCTATGGCATGTTAGATCTAATGTATTTCTAACTTTGAGCAGGTTGCAATAATCACACCATTCAATTTCCCATTAGAGATCCCTTTACTGCAACTAATGGGTGCACTCTATATGGGGAATAAACCAGTCCTCAAAGTTGACAGCAAAGTTAGCATTGTGATGGAACAAATGATCAGGTTGCTTCATGATTGTGGGTTGCCTGCAGAAGATGTAGACTTCATAAATTCTGATGGTATCACAATGAACAAGCTGCTGTTGGAGGTTTGACTCTGTTTGATGACTTATTGGAAGAATGTGTGCTATAGAAAAATGAAATAATAACTAGTTAAACAATCTCTGACAAGAAAACGCCATATTTGTTCATATACATGTAACATCATGTTTGCTATTTTAGTGATAAATAGCATTATGGCTGTTCAACCATTGTTTTCATTTGCAGTAGTTGGTGCATTAGGTTCAACAATTGACGTTCTATGGAGCTTAATGCATGACAAAATGCATCCGTAGTTTGTAACGTGAGACAGAACTGGCTATTAACCATGTCAGCTAGCACTATTGTCTTGCATGCAGCGCATATTCATGGTTGGATTTATTTTCCACAAATCTTTTGTAGGCAAATCCAAAAATGACCCTTTTCACCGGGAGCTCGCGTGTAGCAGAGAAATTGGCTGCTGATTTGCAAGGCCGAATCAAGTTGGAAGATGCTGGTTTTGATTGGAAAATTCTTGGTCCAGATGTTCAAGAGGTCTGAAGTCACTTCTGTTACTTCTTTGGTGCAGGGCCGGCCCATACTTATACAGGGCCCCGGTGCAAAATGATAGAAAAAGGCCCTTATTCACATACAAACTATCAAAATACTAATTGCAAGCTAAAAAAATACTTCATATTTCATTAGCAAAGTAATATTCAGTACATTGTATAGATCCAAGATCTTTTGACTCTAATAATGACAACGTGTACTAGTAAGGAAGCATAATGGTTCCACAAAAGATCGCTTTGGTAGGCCTAATGTCGCCTTTCTTCATACAAGATCGCTATGGTGTGAATTAATTAACAGGACAAGTGTGTGGGATCTAAAATGTATCAGTCCACTAGTAAATGACACCAAGAATTTTATAATACCGTGCAAGTTAAAGAGACGGATTACAAACCTAGATCAAGGTGAGTAAGTCACATCAGCGTCCTACTTTAGACTTTAATTAGTGACAAACAAACAAGTTCAAGTTGCATAAGAAATGATCAAGAGAAGGAACGGGAGCACCTGGGCTGATTCGGATGTAGACCACATCCTGATGAACTGAATGATTTTCCCGTTTCTCTTGATCAGTGAGCACTTCCGGTCTCTTAGTTCCAATCAAGACCACACCGTCCATGGATTTTCGTTTTGCCTATGCCCCATGGAGATCTTGAGTGCTTGAGTGAAGAAGAGGAGAGGTAAACTAGTATTTAACAGTTGATTGAGGAACAGTAGGCAGGGCGAACACGGAGCTTACCAATTTATTTCTAGTCCAGAATGGATATTTAATTGGAGAAGAATAGAACCATTGAGAATTGAAAGTGAGAAGTTTGGGGAACGATGTGCTTCGTTGGCGTCCATTAATGGCTGGCGGAGGCCTCGGAAAGACGCAGTAGCAGCGGCGCAGTCTTGGAAATTTGGACCGATCGATAGGATAGAAATGAGGCGGATCAGTCGATCTTGGTGTTCTCCCGTTGATATGCTGATCAGGTGGGCTGCACATGGGCCTATTACATTTTCTGAGGCCTGAAAACTAGAAATCACATCTAAGACTACATAACTTCTACCTGAGCTGGGCCCCTGGCTCGCGGAGGCCCAGTGCGGTCGCACCGTTTGCCAGGCTGTGGGCCGGCCCTGCTTTGGTGCTGTATATTCATAATTCTCTATCGTGAATTTACCAAGCTGAAGCTTTGCTTTTGTGATATGATTCCCAAACAGGTTGATTATATTTCATGGGTTTGCGATCAGGATGCGTATGCTTGCAGTGGTCAGAAGTGCTCTGCTCAGTCTATGCTATTCATGCACAAGGTAAAGGCTAAAAAATGATATCACAAACTGCCCAACTTTTCTGGTGGGTTTATCTATGACTTATGGGCCATGTGTTGATATATTTAGTACCTCTAATTTGATGAAAACTAGGTTTAAGTCTAGCGGTCCCTTATCTTATTCGTTGTTGTTATTTGAATACAATAGGTAAAATGGTAAGAGACAATGAAGCAAATGTTCTTATGAACTTTGGAGCTTATTACAAGCTTGCGCTTCCCTGTCAATAGATTGCAGTAATAGCTGTGTGCATGTGTGCTTTTAGTTTGTTTGATGGTTTTCTTCTAATTGCAGAATTGGTCATCTACTGGGCTACTTGAGAAAATGAAGGAACTTTCTGAAAGAAGGAAGCTTGAAGATTTGACAATCGGCCCAGTCCTTACTGTGAGTGACCATCTTTAACGGTTTATCGGTTATTACATACTATATTTTGGTAGCTTTGTTGAGATGTTCTACTTCATGGCGGCATTTTAGTTGTTAAAAAGTCGAGCTGAGCGATAAATAAGAGCCAGCTAGCAATGATCATACCCTGATACTTTGGTTGCTGCGATAATCTAAACATCAAATAATGTCTAAATGAAGAAAACTGAATTTACGTAAAAAGAAAATGAAGACTGAAAGGAACTTGTCCTTGCACAGTGTAAACATATGGAAAAAAAGAACACATATTGACACCAACTTTTTTGTTTTTAACTGTTGGTGTCATTTAACTCCAACTTTACGTAAAACTGAATTTACATGAAAAATAGGACGAAAACTGAAAGGAACTTGTGTTTGCACAGTATAATACGTATGGGGAAAAAGAACACATAGTCATTTAACACCCCAAACTTTTTTGTTATAAACTGTTGGTGTGGTTGCTCAACTGGATGAGCAGTATTGGCAGTTTCAGGTAGGGATATAATAGTATCAGTCCATTAGCCCACCTCACTTAGTTAACGATTAATTTCTAAGTTAATTGGATGCCCCCTTTGCATGCATGTCATTGAATTATTTTTTGAAGCAAATGAATTAGACCGAGGTCCACGGCTTGACCCAACCCACTTGCCATTCCTAGTTTATGGTTTCAGCAGTTTTCTCATCCTTTTCTGCTTATTCAGGTTACAACAGCAACCATGATAGAACACACGAACAACCTTCTCAAAATACCAGGATCAAAGGTTCTATTTGGTGGCGAACCTTTGAAGAATCACTCCATCCCAGAGATATATGGTGCCTTCAAGCCGACTGCTGTATTTGTCCCTCTGGTAGAAATCCTTAAAAGTGATAACTTTGAGCTTGTGACGAAAGAGATATTTGGGGCCATTCCAGGTAAATCATTTTCAGATGCTGAGGCTTCCTTTTTGTCATGGTAAAAAAAACATGACATTTTGATTGTAACTGGTTTTCTTAGAACACTAGTGTTTTAACCTACTGATCTTCTCCACAAGTGTGTATCAGATGGGCCCATGATGATGTGCTTATCATGGCATAGCTGAAGAATAATTTTCTTGGTCCATTTCTAGTTCATTCTTAGGTCCATCCTATACTTCAGGATTATTGCAAACCAAAACTAGTGTTACTCACCTTTGTTGACAGTGACATAAAGTTTCAATGGTATTCTACGATACTAATAACACACTTGTTACAAAATTAGGTTTCTCTGGCATTGTATTTAAGCAACATTGTACTTATCTATTCTGCATTCGTGATTCAGGTGGTTACAGAATACTCGGAGGATCAACTTGAATTGGTCTTAGAAGCCTTGGAAAGGATGAATGCGCATCTGACAGCTGCAGTAGTATCAAACGACCCGTTGTTCCTGCAGGCAAGTTCATTCGTCTCTGTTGAGCCTTGATATTTATATACACTTACTTGCTTGGTTATCATGAAATGCCTCATTTCCAGTGCCAACCCAGTCTGATAAAGCTGTGATTTCTCAAGTCATCTTCTAGCACTATTTATGTTATTTGGTGGTCTTTTCCATCAATACTAAGGCATCAAAATGACATCTGCTTGGTGAATGATTTGCTATCCTCATCTCGGTGTTTTCAGGAGGTGCTCGGGAGATCAGTCAATGGGACAACATATGCTGGTATTCGAGCAAGGACCACCGGCGCTCCACAGAACCACTGGTGAGCCAAGCCCCGGTGCCAACAGCAATGATCGTTTTTTTGTTTCGACGGGGAGCAATACAGATGATTATTAGTGTATGTTGTTATTGCGTAACTTGACATAATGTTCCACAATTCAGGTTTGGTCCTGCTGGCGACCCAAGAGGCGCAGGGATCGGAACTCCAGAAGCCATTAAACTCGTCTGGTCCTGCCACAGGGAGATCATATACGATATTGGGCCATTACCTAAGAAGTGGGCACTTCCTTCGGCTACATAGTATGCCCTAGGAAGGATAGCTAGCTAGAAGACGACCTTTGGTCAGGAATAAATGGGGGAGAGAAAGCTGACATGAACCGGATTAATCGGGACCTGATAGCGGTTCGTGTTCGAATAATGGAAGAAGCCTCATCTTGGGCATTCTCTTGACCCCGCACACAATGTAATGGAATGGAATGCTACAATGGTTGTACTGTGATTTGGATATGGTACACCCAATTATTTCAGGTTGTATGAGTTTGTAGCTGAGAAAGCGGTGATGCCGGATCTGGAGTCTAGACGCAGGTTAGGCCATGAAGAAAATAATTCAGAAATCTAAATATTGTGTCTGGTTCTTTCTAGTATGATCTTTATTTTTGTTGGTGCGTCACCGAATCCGAGTGTAGTTCAGCGAATAAAAGAGTACCCCCGAACAAATAGACGACGAAAATAAATAGACGACGAGTCTGTTGATTGTTGTCCAAGGAAACTCCGACTCGAAACAGAGGACGGAAAGCGGTCCGATCCTCCTAGCTTGGAGTCCAAGCCGAGATACAAAAGGCACTACAACGAGGGGCAGCTGCTGGATCCAAAATTCAGAGCTTCGAATAGGTAGTCAGTCAGCAATGGCGATGCTCCTCCGATCAGCTGCCGCGCGTGCGCTCCTCCTGCGGTCGTCGGCGTCGGCCGTCGCTCCCATCGCCGCCGTCGCGATCGTGGCCTCCCGCCGCCTCTTCAGCGGCCACACCAGGTCCGCCGCCACCAACAACAAGGGCGGCGGCGGCGAGGGCGACGCGCAACGTCCCATCGACGGGCGCATCGAGGAGGCCAAGGAGGAGCTGGTCGGGCTCTACCTGAGCAGGACCCCGCCGCCCGCGGCGGCGGAGGTGGCGGCCGACCTCGCCGGCGTGGTCCGGCGGTTCCAGGAGGCCAAGGCGCGGCAGCAGCAGCAGGACGGGCCGGAGGAGTTCGCCGGGGAGGAGTTCGTCGGGGAGCCGTTCGAGGGGGAGGAGCTGTTCGACACGGAGGCCTACGAGGCGGACGCTTCCGTGGCGGGGTACTCCTTCTCGGGGGGCACCTACACGGGGGGCTACCACTCCGGGGACATCTTCGTGGAGGATTCGCATCCTGCTGGCTCCGGGGGCTCGTGGCGGTGATCGGCCGACATGGTCGGCGGCCATGGATGAGTCGTGTACTTTTTTTTGTCGTTTGATATGTGGATGAGTCGTACCTCGGGGAGTTTCCTCGCGATGAGTTCGTTGTGCTCTGTTTCTCTCCGTTGTACGGTCTATGGTTCTTTTGTGACCTTGACTTGCGATGAGTACTAACTATCACCTGTTTGGCTGTTTCTATGTAGCATCAGTCTTGTGTCATTGACTTGTGATGCACATTATCATTGACTTAGAACATCTCCATCATGTATAATATGAAGTGACAAAAAAACAGCTTTTTAGTGCATTTGGATCCAAAAACGTGTTCCAATTTTATTTTCTTGCCACGTGCAGTCTAAACATCCGCGTGAAACTGCATCCCCACAGAGTCTGATTCCGCTGGTCCAGATGATCGTGCCGAATCGGGATCTACCGCCCCATTCCGGCCAGCTAAGGCCCTTCGAGCCGTTGCACATTCGGAGCTATTGGACGACGCGACCACGCCGGCTTTTGACTCAACCTCTACCTTCCTGACGTCATCAAGGCCATCCCAGGGCTATATGCAGCCACCTACGCCCCGACGAGTAGCCTGAAAGAATCCTCCTCCGTGCACACTAGGTGTTCAAGGAAAAGACTCAATTTTGTTATTGCGGCGTAGGAATAGTTTTGTAACAACAAAATTATTATGTTGTAGATGAGCATGTTGATGATTCCTCGTCCGAAGAGGAGGGCATTGCTTTGATCTTGATGATGCACAAGAAGAGGCTGAAGCATGCATGGTGATTCCATTTTTGGTCATGAGATGATTTGTAGAATGAGACTAGATGGGCACAATAAATTGATACACAACTATTTTAATCTAAATCCAGTCGTGAGATCGGTTGCTTCAAATTTCCAACTGTGTGAATTAACATGATTGCTTCTTAGAGCAGATGAGAAATTGCGCTGGAGCACTTGAACAAAACACTATCCAGAAGGTTGACTGCCGCATTGTGCATGATGGCATATGGTGTTCCAGAAAATTTCATTGATGATCACTTTGCAATGGGAGAAAGAACTTTGAACAAGTGTCTGAAGCAGTTTTGTAAAGGCGGTCGTTATAGTGTTTAGAACAAAGTATTTACGAGCGCCAAATGCTCATGACACTCAGATACTTTTGGAGATGAACAAAGCACATGGCGTGGCTTTCTAGATATACTTGGCTCAACTGATTGCATGCACTGGAGGTGAAAGAACGGCCCCTCAACATGGCATGGAGAGTTCAAATGACATAAGAAGGATGTCACCATCATTCTTTAAGCTATGGCCGATGAGAGGACATATATTTGACATGCATATTTTGGATGAGTGGATCTTGCAATGTCACTAAGTTAGCCAATGACAAATCACCACTGGTGGACAACATGGGCTACTACCTTACGGATGGGATATGTACGAAGTTGGCTACTTTTGTGAAGCCCATTTCAAGCCCCCAAGATAAGAAACAACTTTATTTCCATAATGCTCAAGCGGATGCTAGGAAAAATGTGGAGAGAGTTTTTGGGATTTTGCTAGCCCAAATTGGTACTATGCGAGGACCAGCTAGGTTTTGAAAACAATATATCCTTTGATATATCATGACAGCCTACATGATCATGCACAATGAGAATGAGCATGCTATTTTTTTAGATTATACCTACTATGACCTAATGGGATAACTGGTGCAACCGTGTAGAAGGGAAGACCAAATCCGACACTTTCTTGAGGTGTGCCATGACATTCGATATTCAAATAAACAAGAAGATCTTCAAAAAGATCTCATCGAGAAGTGGTGGGCATGGAATGACCAAAAAGACTGCTAGTTTTATCTACGTTTCATGTTGTGTGTGATGAACTTTGTATTATGTTTGATGAATTTTGTGTTGATTTTTTATGCTAAGAATTGATGAACTATGTAATAATTAAGTATTAGTGTTTTGTTTGGGATTCATTTGAGATGAGTTTGATATTATTTAAGAACTATGATATTGTTATCTTGTGCCCTAGTTTTATAGTGTACAATAATATTTTCGGCTTTCTTTATAATTTTTGGCAAAGAAATTTATGGTGTACTAATATGTTTAATTTTTTTATATCTTATATATAAGGTATATTGATATAAAAAAGATAGCAATTGCACACGAGGTTTGCAAAAACATAATGTCAAGACCGTAGCAGTGCTCGTAAATAGTGGGGGTAGATGGAGTTGTATTGGTTTTTTCTTCTACTTTTCCATGTAGATTTTTTTCCTTTGGTTTATTTTCCTGTGTTTTTCGTCTATGCCACCAATGATGATCTATTAGCTCTCGGTCATTTTAAAAATACTTCTTGTGATATGAAGGCAGTGTTAAGCTTATCGATACGTATTTTGAGGTGTCTCGTCCTTCTTTATTATAAAAATCTTTGAGTGGTTTCTTCGCTTTAATCCATATAGTCTTTTTTTAAACCAAATATATATGACTTTATTAAATAGAAAATATGTAATATCAGTTGAAAGAAACCAAAAGAAAATGCCGTACAAACACTAAATCGACATGAGAACACTCTGAAGTTACATTCTTACTCCACCAATCACATATGGACCACACACGGAAGTTGCAAATAGGAATCAATGAGTAAACTATTAGTCAACACTTTCATGACGGATGGATCATCTACAAGGAGCACCTCGTTTTTCTCTACACCAGTACACCTTAGTGTATCATATAATTACTTCTCCTATCAAGCACATTTGTTTATAATAAACAAAAAGTACTTAGCGGTTTGAAAGTAAGGACTCAAATTTTATAGTTCAATTGTCTATGTGTTTCATCTTATGCTTCTGCTAGTTATGTTGTATTTAAATTGTGAAGTTATGTTATATTTATAAAAAATATTATTTGCGGGTTCGCTCATCCTTCCTTTCTTCAAATCCTTGCTCCGTCCATTGCATATGGATATTCTTCCATGCATAGATGGAGGTGAATGACACTTTTTGACACTAACAAATTCTAACTGGGGACTTCTCCTGCTGCCCGCATCGATGCCTCTCATTTTGTGTTCGTCAACTCTCGATGTGGATGCCCTCTTGATCATCACTCCTAGGATGGCCACCTGAAGGTTCTGCCGCTGCAAGTTTCTAAGCGAAGACCCAATATGCGCACACACACACAACTTACGTTTGGTAGAAATTATCGAGGGTTCCTTTCGTGAACTGGCACCCATGTAATAATCATGTACACAGTGATACCTATGGTTATTAATAACATAATGGAGTAAACAAAACATGAATGGTTTCGTGGTGTAGTTGGTTATCACGTCAGTCTAACACACTGAAGGTCTCCGGTTCGAACCCGGGCGAAGCCAATATATGTTTTTTTTTTCGGCCGCAGTCTATACACGTTTGAATTACAAAAAAAAAAATACAAAGTTCAGATTGGCTCTTAGCATCCGAAGATCAGATGAGATAATGACGACCCAAGTTGTCAAATGAGCATTTCATCACCACTTTGCACGGGTTTGGGGTGAGAGAGGCTCGAACTCTCGACCTCAGGATCACTCACGGTTTTAGCTATGAGACCTACGCGCTAGCCAACTGCGCCACCACCCCGTTGTTGTATCAATCGTACATCACAGCATTACTAAATTAACCCCCGTTATGACGAAACTTGGAGGCGCTCCTCGTCGGGCAGCCGCGTCCGAAGCGATGCAACGGCCGGCGGATGTCATGATCGAGACTTTCTACCCGAATAATGGAAAACAATTGTTCCGCTTCCTCCTCAGGTGAAGCGCATCGCACGAGATGTCACCTACTCCGCGAGCACGGGACACAGACACGCCGGACAAAATCCGGAGCACGGGTTTCTCAGCTGGCTGCCGCTATTTCGTCATGGCAGCAACCTTCCAAAAACCCCGGCTAGCTGCTTGGACTCGTCTGAGAAATACAACAACACTTTGGGTTGGCTTCTTGTTGCGCTCTCTAGTTACGCACGCGAATATGTCTTTTAAGAAAACGGAGCAGAGAGTAGCACGACGCTCGGTCGATTTCCGCCACCGGACAGAGGATGTAGCCGCCGCAGTTAAGACCGATGCTTCCGACCAGGGGGCCCCGACAAATTCCACCTAGTGAAGACAGACGACGGCGCCACGAAATCATCATCAACCAGTTTGTCCCCTCTCCACTCTCGTTTGTCGCCAGTCGGAGCCGACGGGGCCTGGCAATTATATATACCGGCGCACGCGCGCGCACACCGGCAGGAAGTACGTGGCCGTGGACAGAGCAATGGACGGCGTGGTGATGGTGAAGAGCGAGATGGACAGCTACGCGGCGGCGATGGTGCGCGGCGGCGGCGTCGACGTCGAGACGGGACATGTCGTCGTCAGGAGGAGGAGGCGGGAGCCCACGGCGTCGTCGTCGCTCGGGCCGGTCGGCAAGGGGGCGTCGGTGCCGGGCGTGGCGGTCAAGAGGAGCTCCCGGTTTCGTGGAGTGAGCCGGCACCGGTGGACGGGCCGTTACGAGGCGCACCTGTGGGACAAGAACTCGTGGAACCCCACGCAGAGGAAGAAGGGCAAGCAGGGTGCGTGCCACGCCATTGCCACTGCTCTGAATTTGTTTCTTTGTCTTGACATGCTTACCATGCCACGACAGAGCTCAGATGACTGACGCTGCGTATATGACATCTGCTGTTTCGGTCCGTGACAGTGTATCTAGGAGCATACGACGAGGAGGAGGCGGCGGCGAGGGCTTACGACCTCGCCGCTCTCAAGTACTGGGGTGCCACCACCTACACAAACTTTCCGGTATATATGATCCTCGCGACGCAATTGCCACAGGATGCACATCATTTCTTTTTCAAGTAAACCACTAGTATATATTGAGCAGTCAGCAGTGAGCCGCTGAAGCCTGTCTTGTGCCTGATTTTTGTAGTGCCTTAATTAGTTCAGTTGGTATGTTACAGATTATGGACTATGAGAAGGAGCTCAAGATAATGGAGACCCTTACAAAGGAAGAATACCTAGCATCGCTGAGGAGGTAAATCACATTATCCACACCAAAACCATACTACTGCCATGTTTCATCCATCTACTCAAAGTGTGTGTTAATTGCCGCTTATTCGGACTCTGACATCTTGAATCTCATGCTCTCCCAGGAAGAGCAGTGGCTTCTCCAGAGGCGTCTCCAAGTACAGAGGTGTTGCCAGGTACACTCATTTTCAGCCTACAAATTAAACGCCTTAATCTTTTTTTTCTGTAAGTAGTTCTGACAGTACATTTGAACACTTTCAGGCATCATCAGAATGGAAGATGGGAGGCGAGAATCGGGCGCGTCTTCGGCAACAAGTACCTCTACCTCGGAACATACGGTAAGAACGATTTGGATACCAAGGTCACTGGCGTTCGCCACGCGAAATTAATCTTCAGGCCGCCTGACATTTGAAAAATGCGCGGCAGGCACGCAGGAGGAGGCGGCGCGCGCGTACGACATCGCGGCGATCGAGTACAAGGGCGTGAACGCCGTCACCAACTTCGACCTTCGGTCCTACATCACGTGGCTCAAGCCGCCCGTCGCCGGCCTCGCCGCCGGCCCCGACCACCCCCACCTCCTCGGCATGCAGCCTCATTCCGTCGAGCATGAGCGGTTCGTCGTCCCGGTCGAGAACACGTCGTCGTCCCAGATCATGTTCCCTCCTCCTCCTCTGGGCAACCCTTTCGCCCACTGTCTAGATCGCAGCGTCAGCTGCGGCAGCGGGATCGGCGGCTGCGAGGAGGATTCCGTGGTGCTCTCCCCTGGAGGCGGCGGCAGCGGAGGGCTGATAAGGAGGAGGGCCTCGTCGTCGTCGTCATCGCCCACTGCGCTCAGCCTGCTGCTCAAGTCGTCCATGTTCCGGCGGCTGGTGGAGAGCAACGACCCGGACTCGCCACAAGGGACAACGGGGGGTGATCGCGCCGGCGCCCAGGAGCTGCTGCTGCCGGGGGATGGGTACGAGTACCGCGATTTCTTCGACGGGGTTTCTGCGGACGTGTGCGGTCTCTTCTCGCCCCCGAGCGCCGGTGCCGGGTTTCACGGGGATGTCGTCCCGTGCTACGGCGACGGCGGCGGCGAGGGGATGGCAGCGACGTGGGATGGGTTTGGCTTTGGGAACATGGCGTCGCTACAGTAGTCAATCAGAATTATGGTATCTTATGGGAATTATGTTTTTATTTTGGATCTTATGTAAATTAAGCTGTAAAAATGTTCTTAGAGCATATCTTGGCTCCATATATGTCGATGGATGTGGACGACTGGACGTGGATGACCATGTGTACCACAGATACGACATGGTGGCACCCGAGTATGTTACATTGTGTCGCCCCTCGTTGATGCTTTTCTTCACCGTGAAAGGGGTTTACGGCTGGGTTTATCTAGGCTTCATGGGTGCCACGATCATAGAACGATTGGGTCCAAAAATCGTGACTAAAGCTGCCAAGGAGCACAAAACTCTTTCTTTGCTAGTGGACCCTGCAATCTTCTGCAGAAGAAAATGAAATAGACGATGAAAATTCGGAAGGAGTATAAGAAGAGGGGACATACACCGAATTATATGACAGTGATTGTGATGCTGAGAATGGCGATGATGATATTTTTTTTCAGCAAATATTGATAAGGAGTTAAATGATAATAATGAAATGGTGCACATTGTGGAAGAAGAGGATAGTGTAGGCCTTGAACATGATGATTTACAAAAGAGCAAGAGCACAAGCTGAAGTACGAATTGCGTATGTTCAATCCAGAAGTGACATGGGAAAAAAGGCAGATTTCAAAGTAGGCATGTATTTTCCCGTATGAAAGAGCTAAGAGGGGCAATAAAAGCATATAGTATCAAGGAGAGAGTGAAGGTGCACGAAGTCAGGAATGAGGCTACCAGGATAGATGTTGTTTGTGAGGGAGAGTTTGAAGGTGGTTGCACATGGTTCTTTAAGGCTTCTCAGGATAGCAGGACTGAAGCAATGGTAGTGAGGAAATATTGGGGTCAACATAGGTGTGAGAGAACTTGGGAACTCAAGGAATTGACAGCCAAATTACTAGCTGATTACTTCATGGATGAGTTCAGAGTCAATCAAAAGATGGATATGCAGACATTTGCAACTAAAATCTAGAGAAAACTTAACATGTGCCTAATGACGTGAATCACACGTTCGCTGGGGAACCCAAGAGGAAGGTATGATGCAGCAAAGCAGCAGTTTCCCTTGATTACAAAACCAAGGTTATCGAACCAGTAGGACTTGGAGAAGGCCTTGCTAGGTGTCAACGGTGCCAGAAAAAGAGCTTATGGTGTGTTGACGTGGACCTGCACACAATCACAGACAAACACTTTGCCCCAACGAAACGGAGAGGTTGTCAATCTCTCTGGCTTGCTGAACATAAAGAATTAAATGTGCAGATATAAAATATGACGAGAGTGAAATATGACCAGCGAGCAAACAATGATGGAAAGCTATTAAAACGGTTGTAACCAGTGTAGGAAAATAGGACCAGGATCCACAGATCACTAGTGGTGTCCCTCCAAAAGATACACATGATGGGTAAACAAATCACAGCATGGCAATTGACAAAATTGTGGACGCATAACAATGCTATCATAAAACAATATAGTTCACCGCTTCATCTAATATGGGCATTACATCAAAATACATAGACCGTTATCCAACTGCATCTATGACTAATAATCCACCCTAAGATCGCTATCCAGCATGTCATCCAGAAGTATTAAGTTGCAAGCAACAGATCATTGCAATAAGCAAAGTGCATAGTGTAAGCAACGTAAATAACACAAGGAAATAACACCGTTGTTTTCTCCCTAGTGAAAGAACAACTATGCTCGAGATGTCGCCTAGAGGGGGGTGAATAGGCGATTAAAACTTTTTCTATTTAGGGGCTTGATAATTGCGGAATAAAACTAGGTGTTTAAATTAACAAGCCAACAACCTAATATTCTAGGTTCACCTATGTGCACCAACAACTTATGCTAAGCAATTCAAGCAACAAGAAGATAGCAAGATATGAACTTCAAGCACGAAGGCTATCACAATGTAAATTGCATAAGTAAAGCTCGGGTATAGAAATAACCGAGGCACGCGGAGACGAGGATGTATTCCCGAGTTCCTCCTTGTTAAGGGAGTACGTCTCGTTGGAGGGGTGTGAGCTCGCCACAAGAGGACTACTCAAGATGCCACAAAGGCCTCACCCTATTCTCCGATGAACCTCACCCAAGGGATTGGTTCACCTTCCACTATCGGAATCCTTCGGGGCGGATTCCGGAGCCCTTTACAACTTGTTTGGGGCACACACCCACAACCCAATTGGGGGCTCCCAAACGTGCCGAAGCTTCACAACTCGAAGTCTTCGCGGCACCTCCAAACCGTCTAGGGTACACAATGCACCCAAGAGGCAACAAGCTCTTGGGAACACAATGCACCCAAGAGTAACAAGCTTCTCGAACCTTCAATCCCACGTATCACCGAGGGGAACTCAAACCTATGCACCAAATGCAAAAGGCAAGAGCACAAGTGCTCAAATCCTTCACTCTCAAATTCCAACTAAGCAACGAATGCTTTGGGGGGAATGAGAGAGGAAGAACAAAGAGGAGAACCACAAAAGAACTCCAAGAACTAGATCCACTATGTTCCCCTCACTTAGAGGAGAGATTGATTGGTAGAAATGTAGATCTAGATCTCCTCTCACTTTTCCCTCAAAAATATGCAAGATTCATTGGAGGGATTGAGAGGGGGGCAAGCTTTTCAAGGTCAACAATGGTGGGAGAGAGAGAGGAAACGTGCTGCCTTAGATGGGGAACCATTGGGGAAGAAGGCCCCTTAAATAGGTCCCCCGAAAACTTACCGTTATGGTCAAAATCGCGCCCAGGAGCAGTACTACCGCTGGGCTAGCGGTACTACCGCCCCGGGTGATTTCGGGCGCTCAAACGCGCGCGGTACTGGACTCCCGGCGGTACCGGTACGGTACTACCTCTGGGCAAAAAACTGCAGGACACCCTGTCGGCACAGTGGAAACCAGGGTACCACGGGCCGGCCTGCCAGGGCCCACAAGATTCCTCGGGTGATTTTCGCTAAGGACCAGGCTCTCCAAGCCTGGCGAGCTTCGCGAGGATTTCTCTCCTCGCGAAGGGTTCTTCTCCTCGCCAAGGGTTCATTCCCTCGGCGAGGGATCGCTCTTCGACAAGGCGTCTCCGACGCCGCCCGTAATTCTATTAAGGACCAAGCCGCAAGGCTTGGCGAGGCCTTTCGCCTCGCGAAGCGTTTTCTTCGTGAAGCCATCTCTGCCCCCGCGGCAGAGCGCACATGGACTCTGCGCCATGCGCAGGGTGACGCGCGTGCCTACGCGCGATGACGACGACGCCGCAGTTGCCGTTTCCATGTATAAAGCAGTCAACAAAGCGGAGCCAAGCAAAGCGGACAACGAGTATTGCCTCTTTGGTGACAAGGGAACAGTCTGCAGCTACGCTCCAAGGACGACGTCACCGTGGGTCACCTCCCACCTCGGCAAGCGCCAGCCCGCTGTCCAGCTGGTCGGTGCCCCTTTTCAGCTTTGGTGACGCCGTTCCCCGGCCGTGGACCGCGTCCACGATCTTCACCTTTATGGTAGACCGCACCTTTACGGTGCACCGCGCCTCCTCCTTCGTCGCTATGTGGTAGCCCTTCCCGCCCAAGTGTTTGGGCAGAAGAGGCCCAGGACACCTATAAAAGGAGGAGGAGCACGCCCAAGCAAAGGGTTCCAAGATCTCCAGAGTCCTAACCCTAGATCTGAAGATCAGCCAGTAGCCATTGTTAGCCACCTAGAGCTCGACAAGCTCTCCTTGTACTGTAAACCTCTCCAAGCAGTGCAATACAACATAGCAGGACGTAGGGGTTTTACCTCCACAAGAGGGCCCTGAACCTGGGTAAGATCTTGTGTCAATCTCTGCAGTGTCGTCCGCCGCGAGTCCGACGAGCACCGTCGCCGGAGCACGTTGTGGATTGTTTGACTCCGTGTTCAGCCCCTTACACGATACCTTGGAGACACCCCTAGTTCCTGGGGACAATCTCCGACATTTGGCGCGCCAGGTAGGGGGCTGAGGCGCGTCTTCATCCTCGACACAGCCATGGCCGGTTCTCGTGCCGAACGTCTCGCTCGCCGGACGGCTAGCGCCGCCACCGCTCCCGCAGGCCGCCCGCGTGGCCGCCCGCGTGGGGGCTCTGTTCCGGAGCGCCGTGTCGACCCCGAGCCCCGCGTCGAGCACCCCGATGACGACGACATCGACCACGCTGAGGACGGCCTCGGCGAAGAGGAGGCCTCCTCCCTGCCCCCGTCGCGGGACCACGCTGCTTCCTCGCTGGGCCGCCCTGCGCCCAGCCCGGCGACTGCGCTCCTCATGGCGCAGGAGCTGCTGCAGTACCGCCCCACGCCGGCGGCTCAGGAGGGCTGGCTCAACCGCGTTGCCGAGCTCGTCGGCGCCGCTCGCGCCGCGGTACCCGCACCGTCTCGTTCCCTGGTCCCTTCTGCGCTCGTGGGGGACGTGGCGCACGGCGCACCTCCCGCACCTCCTCTTCATCCCGCACCCGCTCCAGCTCCACCGGTTGCACCGCAACCTGCTCCAGCGGGGGCTCCTCCTCGCGACGGCCGCGCTGCGTCGCACGCGTCGTCGCCGCACGACTGCCAGATCGTGCAGCGAGCCCCTGAGGACGCGCGCGTGAGCATCGAGCGCGGGCAAGAACGCCGCAACCGCGCCGTCCAGGACATCGCCACCGCCGGGCGCCAGCTTCGCGCCACCCTTGCCAATGGCACGGTCACCTACGGCACCACGGCCACGTTCACTCGCAGCCTTCGTCGCGTCGTCTGGCCGGTCAAGTTCAGGCCGGACCTCCCTCCGCGCTACGACGGCAAGAACAACCCCCTGGAGTTCCTGCAGCTCTACTCTTTGGCCATCCAGGCCGCAGGGGGCGACGACAAGGTCATGGCGAACTGGTTCCCCATGGCCCTCAAGGACTCTGCGTCCTCATGGCTCACCAACCTCCCCGCCGAGTCCATCAGCTCTTGGGAGGAGCTCTGCCGGTGCTTCATCGCCAACTTCAAGGGAACGTACGAGCGCGGCCTCACCTACAACGACCTCCGCGCCGTGCGTCAGAAGCCCGGCGAGACCCTCCGCAAGTACATCCAGCGCTTCAGCCAAGTGCGCAACAAGATCCCCAACGCCACCGACGCGCAGGTCATTTCTGCCTTCCAGGCTGGGGTCACGGACGTGCGGATGCTCGAGAAGCTCGGCATCCACGACAACATCACCACCGTCGTCAAGCTTTTCGACTTGGCGGACAAATGCGCCAAGGCTGAAGAAGGCCGTTTGTTCGTCAAGAACGAGCCAGGGGACCCCGCCGAGGGGTCCAAAAAGAAGAAATCCTCTGAGAAGCGCAAGACTACTGCGGTCCTCGCGGTAGAGCCTGACGCCAAGCAGTCTCGCCAAGCTGCCACTCCAGCCGCAGGACCTGAGAAGAAGGATGACCGTCCCTTCTGCATCTACCACAACAGGCACTCTCACGCCACCGAGGACTGCTTCGACATCAAGAGGCTTCGCGAGGCTCGCGAGGCTCGCGAGGCAAACGGAGGCCGCGGCGGCCGCGGCGGAGGCCGCAGTGGCCGCGGGGGGCGACGCTGGAACAACAACTACAACGACAACTACCAGCAGAACCCCCAGGCCAACGCTGCCCAGCCCGCAAACGACAACCTGCCTGCCGAGGCTGACGAAGGCTACCAGGTGCCTCGCGGGGCAGCTTGTATCCTTGGCGGGGCTCAGGCCCCTCGCTCCAACCGCCACTTCAAGCAACTCGCCCGCGAGGTCGCAGCAGCCCTCCCTGGAGTCGAGGCCTCCAGGCCCCTCAAGTGGTCCCAGTGCCCCATTACTTTCGACTCCGGCGATCACCCCAAGTCCACGTCAACCGTTGGCACCATCCCGTTGGTCTGCACCCCCACCATCAACAACATCGCCGTCTCTAAGACGCTCATTGATGGGGGTGCTGGCCTCAACGTCATCTCCGTCGAGACATTCGAGAAACTGCAGGTGCCCTATGAGCGGCTCATGCCTACCAGGCCCTTCTCGGGAGTGACAGAGGGTCTTACCACCCCTTTGGGGTAGGTGAGGCTCCCCGTCACTTTCGGCACCCAGGCCAACTACCGCACCGAGCTGATCGACTTCGACGTCGCGCACATCGGCCTACCCTACAACGCCATACTCGGTTACCCCGCCCTCGCCAAGTTCATGGCGGTGACCCACCACGCCTACAACCTCGTCAAGCTCCCTGGCTCGGGTGGCACCATTGTCATCTGCGGCGTGGTCTCGGACGCCTTGTACGCTGCGCAAGCGGCCTACAAGGCTGCCGCGGTGGCGTCACCCGCCGACGAGGACGAGGAACCCCTCCCAAGGCCCCCCGCGAAGAAGAAGCAGCTGTTCTCCCAGGAGAAGGCTGCGACAAAACAAGTGTCTCTGGAGGCAAGCGGCTCGGGGGCTTGCATCGCCATCGGCGCCAACCTGCCTCCTAAATAGGGGAGCGCGCTCCCGGAGGAGCAACGCTTCATCATCAAAGAAGAAAAACTCCTGGCCACGCTAGTGTAATGGACACCTATTTCAGGTCATTCTGAACCTTGGCGCGTTGCGCCAGCATGTTTTGCGACTTCGACAAAGCTGTTATTGCTGTTTACCCTTGCTCGCACGATCCCTCCCGTGTATCTCACGAGCGGGGGCTAGCAGGGTGCCATGCCACGGGAGCATCCCGGCAGCGCCTAAAACCCAAGGGATCCGAGCTCTGAACTTGCGGGTTAGCTCTCATGCATGTCAACTCCCAAGGAGCTCTGAACTCATGGGTCAGCTCCCACGCACGTCAACTCACCAAGGATCACCAAAACCTTGGTGCCTGTTTCTCCTCGCGAGACACACATGAAGGAGCCTACGAGCACCATAAGAATCTTTAACTATCTATTGCGTGTGGGTATGCCTATCTCTCCAAATGCAGGAAAACAGGCTCTCCAAGCCTCAGGCAACGACAAAGCAAAAACACCTCGCCGGGGAACCAACGCCCTTCCCAAGGCGAAAGTACCTCGGCAAGCTAAGTCTAAACACTTGTTCAGATCTCTTCTCGCTGGTTTTCGCCCCTCGAGTCTCTTTTCTCCCTCCTATGCCTCATGGGCTGCTTGCACGTCAAAGGGGAGCCCCAAGCATCGTGCTTCGAGGAGCTCTTACTTCCCGAGGCCTCACGCACCCCCCGGACTTGTGGAGCACTGACTCGCACATACCGAAGCGGCGGTGGTGTAGCGCTAAGGGAGGGTCCTAAAACGTAGAGCGAAAAAGACATGAAGGGGAAAGACAAAAGCCTCCCGAGGGACGTCCACGAGCATACTCCAATATAACTTGATAAGTCTTTACAAAGTTTACAATCAAAATGACTAAGATAAATTTGCCCTCGGCACGTCCAGCA
Organism: Puccinellia tenuiflora; assembly: GCA_012064385.1. Classification (NCBI taxonomy): domain Eukaryota; kingdom Viridiplantae; phylum Streptophyta; class Magnoliopsida; order Poales; family Poaceae; genus Puccinellia; species Puccinellia tenuiflora. The sequence continues at coordinate 437,479 of QRDG01000361.1, forward strand.
GCAGGCAAGGAGCAGGCCGTCGCGCCTCCTGAGGTGCCTGCGCGGTCCGCGGTGGTTTCCGCCTTCTCCAGGGCCTCCTCGCCGTCGCCTTCGTCTTCGTCGACCAAGGCCTGGTCGAATTTCTTGGCGTACGCGATGGCGGCCTGCTTGGCGGTCTCCCGCGCCTTGTCGCTGATGGCACGTGGTGGCGCCATCACGTCCTCAAGGTCAAGTGAGGGCTGGAGCCTCACGAGGTTGCTGAAGATGTTGGTGACGCCAACGACAAGGAGGTAGCGACTCTCCTCCACGACACGCTTGTCGAAGCTCTTCGCGACCCCTTCAAGTTTTCCAAGGAATTGCTCGAAGAAGAGCGAGTACGAGGTCTCGTCGTCGGTCGCTGCGGAGAAGGAGGGGACGTCGATCCTCAGATCTCTCCCGACGGCGCGCACGCGGCTTACCAAGCTCTGGAGAATGCTTTGACGCTGGCGCGTCATGAACCGGTCAACTTGGCGCTGATCTCGTGCCTGCTCCACCAGGGTCGTGACCGGCCCCACCTGCTGCCGGAGCTCGTCCAAGTCCTTCTCCAAGGCAATGGCGTTCCCCTCAGCGCGCGCCTGGGCCTCCCGAGAAACCTCGAGGCAGGAGGTCAACCGCTTCTCCTCCTGCTCAAGCTCCTTGATGCGCTTCTCGAGGTCCTTGCGCTTGGCCTTGAGGCGGTCCTCGTGCTTCGCGACCTTCTCGTCGTACTCCTTGGAGAGGTTTTCGCGAACGAGTTTGACCTTGAGGTCAGCCTCTTCTTGGAGCCTCTTATGCTCCGCCGCAAGGTTGGCCACGTCGGTGGCCACCCGACCTTCACGCTCCTCCAGCTGCCTCTCGCGGGTGGCCTGGTCCTTCGCCAGCAGCTGGACCTGCTCCTCGCGCCGCTGCAGCTCCTTCTCCTGGAGGGCGAGCTCTTCCTGGCGCCTTTTCAGCTCGGCCTCGCGAGGCGCCAGCTGCGCCTCGCGGGCGTCCAGCCCCTCACGGAGCTCCTTCAGGCTGGCCTTGGCGGCTTCGGAGTCGGCGGCGAACTGTTGCTTCGCGGCCGCCAGCTCGTCGTGCTTGGAGGTGGTTTCCACCTCGAGCGCTTCCCTGGCGGCGTCAAGCTCCTCCATCACCTCCTGCGCCTCCCGCTTGACGCTGTCGCGGGTCTCCTTGGCGAAGCGGAGGGCCTCTTGGCGTTCCGCCTGGGCCGCCGCGTCCCACCGGCGGCACACCTCCACCCTCTCGAAGAGAAGGGCCCAGGCTTCGCTGAGCCTCGCCTTTTCCTTCGCCAAGGCGTCTTCTTCCCTGGCGAGCTGCTCCTCCAACCCGTCGAGCGCTCGCCGCGCCCGGTTGAGGACGATCCGGCGATAAGCCGCTTGGCGATGCGGCGCTTGCAGCGCCAAGGAGATTCCCACGCTGCTGTGGGGCGCAGAGGCCTCGACGCTTGTTGAGGCGCCCAGGGCATCCTGCCCCAAACTCGTAGCGGCCCCCGCCGCGGCATGGGGGCTTGTGGGGGCGTCGTTCTCGCCGCCCGCATCCGGAGCCCTCAGGGGGCTGGGCATCTCTTCGCCCCTGGCCCCGTCGCTTGGGGGCTCCAGAGGTGTCTCTGCCTCCTGCTCCTCGGCGGCGCCTCCGGCCCCCTCTGCAACGGCCGCGTCCTCCGCGGCCCCAGACGCGTCGGCCCTTCTCGAGGCCCCCTCCTCTGGAGGCGGCTCCGCGACGATGTCCTCATCCACGGCTTCCTCCTCCGCCTCCTGCTGGACCGGAGGAGTCGCCGCCCTGGTTGGCGACGTCGCCGCCTCTGCCGTCTCCTCCTCCACGCGGTGCTCCGCCGCTGGAGGAGTCGCCGCCCGAATCGGCGACGCTGCACTCTCTTCGGCCACCACCGTCTCCGCGCGGTGCTCGCCCGCGGAAGAGGCAACTGCCTGCTGCGGCTCGCCGGCTGCAGGCGTCTCCAGGGCGACGCTGGTGGTCTCCCCAACCTCGCCGAGCCGCCGCTTCTTTGGCTCCGCGGGCTGCCTGAAGAGAAGACAAGTCGAAAATCCTTCAAAGGGGGGAATACTCAAAGTGAAATCTTGAAGAAGAAAGAGAAGTCAAGGGCTTACTCGCCGGCCATCACCCACACCCTCTTCTTCGCCTTGGGAGGCTGGGTGAGGCTTGCTCCGGCCTCCTCTTGGGCCGCGCTTGTCTCCGCGCGAGGGATGCCTCCCGCGGTTGCGGCCCTCCTGTCGTGGACGGCCTTGGAGCGGGGCTCGCAACGCCCTTTTCCGCCGCCGCTCGTCTCCTCCTCCTCATCGGCGCGCTGGGAGCGGACGATGCGGAAGGCGTCCTCCTCGTCGCCGGAGGAAAGCACCTGGAGGTCCACTTCGGCGTGGGCGCTCCTCGAGGATCCGGCGCCCTCGCCGACGGGGCCATCGCCCTTGAAGCCTCGTCTTCGCCAAGGGGGTCCTCGCTTCTCGAGGCCTCCTCCTCGGCGGACTCGGCCTCCTCAGCCTCAGGAGCCTCGTCCACGTACTCCGGCTCCGCCGCCCACGGGTTAGGGCGAGGCCCGCTGTGCCCCACGGGCACGATTCCCCACTCGTCGAAGATGGGCATGTGCGAGCGCTGCTCCGTGATGCTCTCCTCGGCGAAGACGATGAGCGGCTTGGTCGCCTCCGTCTTGGCGGGCGGGATCTCCGGCGATGTGAAGAGAACATTCATGATCTGGCGGAGCACATCAGGCTCGAAGCCGTCCCTGCTTAGCCGCATGGCGTCGTACTTGCCGTCGTATCGCCACACTGGCTCGGCGTGCTGTTGGAGGGGAGCGATGCGGCGCCTGGTGAAGTCCTTCGCCACCATTTGACCGGTGACCCCTGCGTCGCGGATGTGACGGATGTATACATACACCGCGTCAAGCTTCGAACCCCTGAAGTCCGCGCTCGCCCAGCGCGCCCACTTCCTCGGCGGCGCCTCGGGCACCTCCAGGAGAGGGTTGGTGGTCTTGGCGTCGACAAGGAGCCACTTCTCGCGGAACTTGTCGACCTTTTTCGTCACCTTGGTGACGGCGACCTCGCCAAGCCAGGCGATGGGGATGTAGTTGTCGCTACGGGCGTCGACGATGCGAAAAGAGACGCATCCGAGCCGCTCGCCCTTGGCGGAGTTCCGAAGAGAATAGAAACTCCGGAAGAGCGCCACCGAGGGACGGATGCCGAGGTAAGCCTCGCAGAAATGGGCGAAGATGGAAAGGATGAGGATGGAGTTGGGATGGAGATGAAGGAGTTGGATCTGGTACGTCTCCAGGATCGCCAAGAGGAAATCAGAGAATGGTGGTACCAGGCCGGCGTAGAGAGTATGGATGAAGATGGGGTAGAAGGTGTCGGTGAGCCTGCTACCGGCCGGCCTCAGCTCGGTGGCGCCATGCTCGTTGGTCTTCGCCGCCGCCAGGTGGCGCACCGTCGCTATCGTGGCGGCGGTGACGCGCGTCTTCGGCAGTGCTCCCTCGAGAGCAGCGGCACGCGCCATCGCCGCGGACGTGCCCGCCCGCGCTGTCGCCGCCGACGAGCTCGCCTGCGCGGTGGCCTTGCCCTTGTCGGCACCTGCTTTCTTGGGCGCCATTGGTCGCCGGAGAAGAAGAAGAGAGCTCTGGAGAGTGGAGTTCTCTGGAGAGTTTGGAGGCGTGGGGGGAAGTGTGCGGAGGAGTTACGGGAGAAGTAATGGGCGCCGCCTGCGCGCCCAGGCTTTATTGACCAGCACTCGAGTCGTGGCGGGCCCCGCCACGTCGCCCGTTGGAGCCGAGGAGGCCGCGGCCGCGGGTGCAACCGCTGCATGACACGTGTCGCGGCCCTGTCAGGCATCTTTGGCCCCTCGACGCTTCGCCTTCGTCATGGGCCTCGGCGTGCCCATCGCGGGCCCGGGGGCTACTGTCGGCACAGTGGAAACCAGGGTACCACGGGCCGGCCTGCCAGGGCCCACAAGATTCCTCGGGTGATTTTCGCTAAGGACCAGGCTCTCCAAGCCTGGCGAGCTTCGCGAGGATTTCTCTCCTCGCGAAGGGTTCTTCTCCTCGCCAAGGGTTCATTCCCTCGGCGAGGGATCGCTCTTCGACAAGGCGTCTCCGACGCCGCCCGTAATTCTATTAAGGACCAAGCCGCAAGGCTTGGCGAGGCCTTTCGCCTCGCGAAGCGTTTTCTTCGTGAAGCCATCTCTGCCCCCGCGGCAGAGCGCACATGGACTCTGCGCCATGCGCAGAGTGACGCGCGTGCCTACGCGCGATGACGACGACGCCGCAGTTGCCGTTTCCATGTATAAAGCAGTCAACAAAGCGGAGCCAAGCAAAGCGGACAACGAGTATTGCCTCTTTGGTGACAAGGGAACAGTCTGCAGCTACGCTCCAAGGACGACGTCACCGTGGGTCACCTCCCACCTCGGCAAGCGCCAGCCCGCTGTCCAGCTGGTCGGTGCCCCTTTTCAGCTTTGGTGACGCCGTTCCCCGGCCGTGGACCGCGTCCACGATCTTCACCTTTATGGTAGACCGCACCTTTACGGTGCACCGCGCCTCCTCCTTCGTCGCTATGTGGTAGCCCTTCCCGCCCAAGTGTTTGGGCAGAAGAGGCCCAGGACACCTATAAAAGGAGGAGGAGCACGCCCAAGCAAAGGGTTCCAAGATCTCCAGAGTCCTAACCCTAGATCTGAAGATCAGCCAGTAGCCATTGTTAGCCACCTAGAGCTCGACAAGCTCTCCTTGTACTGTAAACCTCTCCAAGCAGTGCAATACAACATAGCAGGACGTAGGGGTTTTACCTCCACAAGAGGGCCCTGAACCTGGGTAAGATCTTGTGTCAATCTCTGCAGTGTCGTCCGCCGCGAGTCCGACGAGCACCGTCGCCGGAGCACGTTGTGGATTGTTTGACTCCGTGTTCAGCCCCTTACACGATACCTTGGAGACACCCCTAGTTCCTGGGGACAATCTCCGACATTTGGCGCGCCAGGTAGGGGGCTGAGGCGCGTCTTCATCCTCGACACAGCCATGGCCGGTTCTCGTGCCGAACGTCTCGCTCGCCGGACGGCTAGCGCCGCCACCGCTCCCGCAGGCCGCCCGCGTGGCCGCCCGCGTGGGGGCTCTGTTCCGGAGCGCCGTGTCGACCCCGAGCCCCGCGTCGAGCACCCCGATGACGACGACATCGACCACGCTGAGGACGGCCTCGGCGAAGAGGAGGCCTCCTCCCTGCCCCCGTCGCGGGACCACGCTGCTTCCTCGCTGGGCCGCCCTGCGCCCAGCCCGGCGACTGCGCTCCTCATGGCGCAGGAGCTGCTGCAGTACCGCCCCACGCCGGCGGCTCAGGAGGGCTGGCTCAACCGCGTTGCCGAGCTCGTCGGCGCCGCTCGCGCCGCGGTACCCGCACCGTCTCGTTCCCTGGTCCCTTCTGCGCTCGTGGGGGACGTGGCGCACGGCGCACCTCCTGCACCTCCTCTTCATCCCGCACCCGCTCCAGCTCCACCGGTTGCACCGCAACCTGCTCCAGCGGGGGCTCCTCCTCGCGACGGCCGCGCTGCGTCGCATGCGTCGTCGCCGCACGACTGCCAGATCGTGCAGCGAGCCCCTGAGGACGCGCGCGTGAGCATCGAGCGCGGGCAAGAACGCCGCAACCGCGCCGTCCAGGACATCGCCACCGCCGGGCGCCAGCTTCGCGCCACCCTTGCCAATGGCACGGTCACCTACGGCACCACGGCCGCGTTCACTCGCAGCCTTCGTCGCGTCGTCTGGCCGGTCAAGTTCAGGCCGGACCTCCCTCCGCGCTACGACGGCAAGAACAACCCCCTGGAGTTCCTGCAGCTCTACTCTTTGGCCATCCAGGCCGCAGGGGGCGACGACAAGGTCATGGCGAACTGGTTCCCCATGGCCCTCAAGGACTCTGCGTCCTCATGGCTCACCAACCTCCCCGCCGAGTCCATCAGCTCTTGGGAGGAGCTCTGCCGGTGCTTCATCGCCAACTTCAAGGGCACGTACGAGCGCGGCCTCACCTACAACGACCTCCGCGCCGTGCGTCAGAAGCCCGGCGAGACCCTACGCAAGTACATCCAGCGCTTCAGCCAAGTGCGCAACAAGATCCCCAACGCCACCGACGCGCAGGTCATTTCTGCCTTCCAGGCTGGGGTCACGGACGTGCGGATGCTCGAGAAGCTCGGCATCCACGACAACATCACCACCGTCGTCAAGCTTTTCGACTTGGCGGACAAATGCGCCAAGGCTGAAGAAGGCCGTTTGTTCGTCAAGAACGAGCCAGGGGACCCTGCCGAGGGGTCCAAAAAGAAGAAATCCTCTGAGAAGCGCAAGACTACTGCGGTCCTCGCGGCAGAGCCTGACGCCAAGCAGTCTCGCCAAGCTGCCACTCCAGCCGCAGGACCTGAGAAGAAGGATGACCGTCCCTTTTGCATCTACCACAACAGGCACTCTCACGCCACCGAGGACTGCTTCGACATCAAGAGGCTTCGCGAGGCTCGCGAGGCTCGCGAGGCAAACGGAGGCCGCGGCGGCCGCGGCGGAGGCCGCAGTGGCCGCGGGGGGCGACGCTGGAACAACAACTACAACGACAACTACCAGCAGAACCCCCAGGCCAACGCTGCCCAGCCCGCAAACGACAACCTGCCTGCCGAGGCTGACGAAGGCTACCAGGTGCCTCGCGGGGCAGCTTGTATCCTTGGCGGGGCTCAGGCCCCTCGCTCCAACCGCCACTTCAAGCAACTCGCCCGCGAGGTCGCAGCAGCCCTCCCTGGAGTCGAGGCCTCCAGGCCCCTCAAGTGGTCCCAGTGCCCCATTACTTTCGACTCCGGCGATCACCCCAAGTCCACGTCAACCGTTGGCACCATCCCGTTGGTCTACACCCCCACCATCAACAACGTCGCCATCTCTAAGACGCTCATTGATGGGGGTGCTGGCCTCAACGTCATCTCCGTCGAGACATTCGAGAAACTGCAGGTGCCCTATGAGCGGCTCATGCCTACCAGGCCCTTCTCGGGAGTGACAGAGGGTCTTACCACCCCTTTGGGGCAGGTGAGGCTCCCCGTCACTTTCGGCACCCAGGCCAACTACCGCACCGAGCTGATCGACTTCGACGTCGCGCACATCGGCCTACCCTACAACGCCATACTCGGCTACCCCGCCCTCGCCAAGTTCATGGCGGTGACCCACCACGCATACAACCTCGTCAAGCTCCCTGGCTCGGGTGGCACCATTGTCATCCGCGGCGTGGTCTCGGACGCCTTGTACGCTGCGCAAGCGGCCTACAAGGCTGCCGCGGTGGCGTCACCCGCCGACGAGGACGAGGAACCCCTCCCAAGGCCCCCCGCGAAGAAGAAGCAGCTGTTCTCCCAGGAGAAGGCTGCGACAAAACAAGTGTCTCTGGAGGCAAGCGGCTCGGGGGCTTGCATCGCCATCGGCGCCAACCTGCCTCCTAAATAGGGGAGCGCGCTCCCGGGGGAGCAACGCTTCATCATCAAAAAAGAAAAACTCCTGGCCACGCCAGTGTAATGAACACCTATTTCAGGTCATTCTGAACCTTGGCGCGTCGCGCCAGCATGTTTTGCGACTTCGACAAAGCTGTTATTGCTGTTTATCCTTGCTCGCACGATCCCTCCTGTGTATCTCACGAGCGGGGGCTAGCAGGGTGCCATGCCACGGGAGCATCCCGGCAGCGCCTAAAACCCAAGGGATCCGAGCTCTGAACTCGCGGGTCAGCTCTCATGCATGTCAACTCCCAAGGAGCTCTGAACTCATGGGTCAGCTCCCACGCACGTCAACTCACCAAGGATCACCAAAACCTTGGTGCCTGTTTCTCCTCGCGAGACACACATGAAGGAGCCTACGAGCACCATAAGAATCTGTAACTATCTATTGCGTGTGGGTATGCCTATCTCTCCAAATGCAGGAAAACAGGCTCTCCAAGCCTCAGGCAACGACAAAGCAAAAACCAATTTTGTTGGAAAGAGGACAACAAAAACAATCTTTGAAAAAGGCAAACAAGCAATGGAGATTTTGCAACGAGATGGAAGATATAAATCTTCCGCACGAATGAACCGGCAAAATCTCCACTACCGAAAACACAAGAGCAGACGCAAATGCAAACCGTTTTCGGTGACCTTGGCTTTGTCATGACAAGCATGACAAGCACCAAGACCACACCACGATAAGATCCAAATAAGAACTAATAAATGATTGCATGGATGCAAAGGTTTGAGCTCTCCACGAACGATACGATCACGATACTCGGTCGAGAGCCCCTCTTGATAGTACGGCTATCTATCCTATAATCCGGTCTCTCACTAAACATCATGAGACCGGTAAAATAAAACCCTATCAAGATCATACCCTTGCCTTGCGCATTAATCCACTTGAGGTCTCCTCAAGGCGAACCAACTTCTTGATTGCGCCTTGCTTGGTGAAGACGCTCCCCCATACATCAAGATGGGGAAGGCACTCCTTCGGCATATCTTCACTTGGCCTTTCTCTCGATGACGAACACCTTGGCCTCGATCAACAAATGATCTTCTTCCCTAAACCTTGACTCCAACACATGGAGAACAAGCAAGACCTTGATTCCAACAAATGGAGACAAGCAAGCTAATGGACACCTACAAATATAGCTCAATGCAAATATTAGTCCATAGAGATTGTCATTAGTTACCAAAACCATGCATGGGAGCAACCATGCACTTTCAATCTCCCCCATTTTGGTAATTGAAGACAATCCCTTTTTAAGAGGGTTTATATAACGAATAGAGCATCCTTGCAAGACAAACGAGCAAGAATGCAAGCGCGTGCATGGCAAATGCAACAAAAGCATAAAACCCAAATTCCCTTAAACCCTCTAAACTTCTCCCCCATTGGCATCGATTGCCGAAATGGGAAGAAAAATTTAGAGAGCCAATATAATATGAGTTCCTCCATAAAGGTGATGACAATCTCTTTTAACGGAAAAATAGAGGAAATCAAATTATATTGAGGATCAAAAGATTGCAAAAAGATGAAATCATTTTACACATCTCCACAAAGGAGAAAAGCAATCGAGAAGATCCAAAGTGAGAGTTCTAAATGAAAATGGAGAACCTCCCCAATGTTCATGCACTATTTAGGAGTGCACAAATATGGCATCCTCACTTCCCCAAAATCATCTAGAACACTCAACAAGTGCAATTGTGCATAATGCAAAAGCAAAACATAGCACTTGCACCAAAGACGTGGTTGAGCCATAAAAAGATACTAATTTTCAAAAATTCAACATAAGATAGACCCAACCGAGATAAAAAGATCTTTTAAAGAAATATATTCACAAGCTTGGGGATACCAATTGGAAACTAAAACCAATTGAAAATGCCAAAATCTAGTGAGATCATTTAGCCTATCAAAATCAACATGCTCACCATGGTAAGAATGAGGTAAAAGATCTTCAACAAATACATGAGTGTGTAAAGATACCAATAAACATTAAGACACGCACTCATGAGACAAATTTGGAACCACCAAAGAATTATAGATGAAAAACAAGGTGGCTCAAAAAGAAATAGGATACCGACTAAAAGATGACCTCTCTCATATGTATAGGTTTCTAATTAGACAAACCATAAAGATATACATCCGCAAAGAAATATATACATACGAAATGGTTCTGGAAAAGGAGAACAAGGTATCCAAAAGGAAGTCATAAATATACAAACAAGATTATTGCATAAAAGCATAGCACATAGCTCAAATTTATCTCATTGTATATGAATGAACTTCAAATATATCAAATGCATCACACATATCACTAAGGCAACAAGAGATAGTGGAGATGCTTTGAGTTAGGCAACAAGTATCACAAGGAAATAATATCAACTGAAGAAAAGGTTTTTGCAAATTCATCACACATATCACAAAGATATATTAAGTGAAGAAAATAGGCTAAAACCACAACAAATGCACCTAAAGGATTTCATGCCAAAAGGCAACCTACACAAGGTTGAATACTAGAAAAGTATGCATGTGATAGATACTTGTTACCGAGATGACATTGGTGATGAAGATGATGAGAGTTGGTTTGTCATCAAAGCTTGACTCCGACAATCACACGGTGAGAACACCTTCCTTATGTATGAGGCAAGCATCCAATGCATCTCCATTGTACCTAAAACAAAATTAGAATACAAAATGGTTCCCAAACTCATTGGGTTCCATAGTAGTTAGATCAACTACAATATATAGGAAACACTCAACATAAATATGTGCATATAGATATGAAATTTAATTTCATGCACATCTTAGCCGATTTAGGATTCGGTGTAGTATCCCCTATATATTGGATCAAGAAAGATAAGCATGCTAAAATAATATAAATTAGTAACCGAGCATGCAAAGGCTTTCTAGAACCAAAAGAGATACAATTTGGACGAAAACACAAAGTGAACCAAAAAGGTTGTCCAAATTATATCAAAATCCAAATCAACACATGAATTAGGAGAAATCAAATCAACCTATGATTGATTCCAAAACACATCAACACATGAAGTGTGATATCAAAAGGAATCAAATCAACACAACAAATGATCGATAAGACACCAATTGAAGATAAGATACCAATTAAAACAAAAATATCAACTAGGAGAAAAGATACCAAGAAGAGGGTGATACTTGACCGAAATCAAGTAAAGTAAAATAAGGCAAAAGGTATCAAGACTCCCACAATAAATATTAATTGGAACAAATATCTATGGAGGAGATATTAAATTCCAATTAATACCAATTGAAGGTACCAAAACAAGATAAAGAATCAAATGCCAATTGAAAGGATCAAATATTGATAGATAGAATAGTGTTCTAAATAAAAAGGAATGCTCCCCCAAGATTAATGCATTATCTTAGATATTTGCATTTGAATACAAAATGCACACACAAGGGATCATTACTCTTCAAATTTTATCTATAACACTAAACACTACCCAAAAAAAAAATAGGATCCTTGTAAGTGGTAAAGAAGGCAATAAATAGGGCAATTTAAATGCAAGTGCCAATGTGAAGATGATCTACAAAATCCACCACAATTACTAGAATCACTTGTCATCAACAAGGAGTATATGGAGAAATTTCTCGGTGGTATATAGGAATGATGATCAAGACCAACTTCACAACAAATAAGCATATGGCAAAGGATAAGAATTAAAGACGCCAAATTTTGAAAAAGGTTTGTTGGTAGTTTCAACTATTCGAACCAACCGGCAAAGCCATGGTTAAAATAAGATGAAACAAATGGTTTCTCCAAAAATATATAGGAATGCATATTAGAGAAAAACCACACCAAGCAAACACACCCAAACAAGAGCCAAAAGATAACCAAAAGGAAATTGGAATTGTTCGAGCAAACATGCCACATAGGAAAGATAATTTATAATATCAAATCTAAGTGGCAAACCTCAAATGTTCACATTTTTATGGGATTGTAATATGCACATAGCTTATTACTCCCCCATAATGTGATAATTCATTTTATTTTTAAACAAGAGGCAAATAAAACCAACTAGAGAAATTAATGGACATTATAGAATTTGAATTTCTCATGAGTATGACATACCACATAGTAGCTAGATAATATTGAAATATCAATACTAGGTGGTGTGCTTCATGTACACACATTTTTAGGTTTGTGAGGTGCACAAAGCACATCACTCCCCCAAAATGGGATAATCCATTAATATCTCAAAGAGCCGAATGAAATCCACACACGATTCAATAAAGCTCAACACACAAATTACACATACATGATACACAACTAACATACACAACCTTGAATAACAAGACAAGTAGAAAAGTAGAATATCATATACAAGCACATGCTAGGAACTAGACTAACACATGCAAGGGAGCAAGCAACTTTCAATGTATATATGAGTTAAATACAAGTTACCGCAAGGAGGAAGCATTGGTTATGAGATAGGTATGTGGTAATCCAATTGACTTGGCTTGATAGATAAAACCATGAAGATCCCTTAATTCTTCAAAAATAGCCAAGTCACCAATGTCCTCCACTAACACCTATTGATCAAGTTGAAGCTTGTTGGTCCCCAACTGTAACGCCCCAAGATCGGTACTATGCAGACTTGAGCGTTCCAGCCAAATCCGCATAATAACGATCCTAAAGGACGCCCACCAGGCATAACGTGCACGTCGCAACACACACGTTATGCGGGTGAAATTGTGATAACATTACAACAGTTCTCGATGGAACCCACAAAAGAACATATATACAACGACTCACCGAGTCAAGAGCAAAGATACAATACAAAGATCCAAAATAACAACGGAAGCGGGTAGCGTCCGGCTACGGACAAGAAACAAATTGGACTAAGAGTCCTGAAGATAAACGAAGGCACCATATCCCTGCCCAGGCCAAGCCGGAGGGATTCCCAAGCTAACGTCGTCACACTTCAAACCTGTTGGCTGCATTGGAATAGCAGCCCCGAAGGGGTCAGTACTAGTAGAAGTACTGGCAAGTAAACAAGATATCAAAGCTGGAATTCCGGGGAAAGAGGGTTAGCGTTTGAGGCGGCGGCATGCAGCACTAACAACTTATAGAGACACACTACAACATTCGTCTATCAGAGACAAGGTAAGAGAGCGCATGAGGAGCCAACTATACTACACACCAAACAAACCCGCCCTAAAACGACTCCCTCGTATCCTCAACCCACGAGGAAGAAGTCCGGGCACTCACACGGTGGACAACTTTTATGGGTTATTATTCAAATTATCTATCTTACTAGTCAAGTTATTATCATCATAAGGTGCAAGTTGTCTATGATCTTTTTAGCCAGCGCATTTCACCAAGTCGTCCATAACCGCGGACACGGCTTTTCGAAAAGATTTCACCCTGCAGGGATGCACCAATGAACCCACACGCATCGAAACTCTCGCTTAGAGGTGTACCAGTGGAGGTTTCGACGCAATACTTCCCTTCACTACAAACAAGTCCAGGGAGCCACCTAGCTAGGACTGTTCCACCTTGAGAGTCCGGCCGAAGCTTTGAGGTGGGCCTAACCGTTGCGTGGACGGTGTCAGGAGGAACACTCATACGATTGCCCTCCTTCCACATGCGGTAAACACCACGTGCCGCAAGACCTACTGAAACACCCGAACTACTTGTGGCATCCTGGACAAGTTTGAGGATCCGGTAATAGATTGCGGGGAGGCCCATAGAACTCCCACATGTGGTTAGTGCGCTCAGTCTTGGATCAGCGGAAAAGAACTCGGGTCCTAGGCGACACTAGCAGAACAAATCACCACGATTGGCCTTTCGCCGGTGCCTTATCTTTATTAAGTTATTCCCATCGCAATAGAAAGTAAAGATTACCATTTTAGTTGAGCCTAGCTACCATGTTAACAACAAGACTAGACAAAAAGATAACAGGACTGAAGCAAAGCACCTAAGCATGCACTACGACTCGCAAGGCTAACAAGGTAAACAAGCAACATGGTAATAGGATGTGAAGGTGTGGCTATATCATGGCTGCCAGGTAAACATGCATATAGGATCGAGACACAAGCATCGCGGCATAAGGCTAGCAAGGAACAAAAGATAGGACGAGTGAGAGACAGAAAACAAGCAAAGATAGCAAGGGAGTATCACTTGCCTGCAATCCGGAAGAGGCAGCAGAACCTGTCGTTGCTCACATCAACTCATCGTCCTATTCCCGAAGAAGCAACGAACACTGGGCAACGAAAAGATGCATTTTACTTCTATGGCAAAAGAACCGGCATGTTGATGACATGGTGCATGACAAATTAAAGGTTGTCCAATTTTATTCCCTAACACATGGCAAAGCATTTTAAATGGAATCGGTGCAAAATATAAATGCACCGGACAAATCCCATAATTAAATTGATTTAATTCCACTAAATGGATAAAGGTGCGATGTTAATTAATGATGCATGATTTTATAAGATATCGCATATATATATATATGGCATATAGGGGTTTAGGGTTGGGGTCGCACATCGGATTCGGGGATCTTCGGATTCGGAGAGGAAGTGGTCGATGTAGTCGAAGTAGCCGAAGTAGTTGAAGGTAGACGTCCGTCCGGAGTCGAAGTAGTCGAAGTAGTCGACGTCGTGGAAGTAGTCGTACTCGGGTCGTCGTCGTGGCGGACCTTGGCGTTCCGGGCTTCGGGGTCGACGGGGTTCACGGTGGTCGGGGATCACGGCATCGGGGTCTTCAAGACACGCTCGAAGGCGGCCAACACAAAACACAACGAAGCGGAGAACTTGGCGTCGGGAAACGGCTTCACGGAGGCAACCGGGAAACTTTCCCGTCGGGAAGCAACATCGGGGACAGAACCGGGAAACATCGGGGAACAGTCTTCACGACGGGAAACTTTCACGACGGGTCGGGGAAGCGCGGCACAGAGGCGTCGGGGAACAGGATCGGGAACTGTCTCACGACGGGAGTGGAACGAGAAACGCGAACACGGAGAACGACCGCAGGAAATGGGCACAGGACCCATGCGGGCATTTCCTCGAGCAGGTGGCGGGCACCGGGGAAAACAAAGACGAGAACACACGGTAGGGGACGCTCGGGCAGCACGCGAACACGAGGGGAACAGGAGACGTGCAGCGGGGCGAGGAGCAGGGACGGAAGCACGGCCAGCGGCGAGGAGCAACTACTGGAGCAGGGAGCAGCCGGACCGGAGGAGCAGGCCGGCAGGTGAGTGGAGGAAGGAGAACGACGTGGCCATGGCGGGCCGGGGGAAGGAGATGAGAGGGAGAGGGGCGGTCGGCCGGAGCAGGGGAGATGGTGGCGGGCCGACGGGAGAGGAAGGTGGCCGGAGGGGTGCGCCGCTAGAGGACGGCCGACACGAGGATGCGGTGCAAGCGGGGAGATCGACACGGAGGCGGGCCGGAGCATGGGGCACCAGGGGACCGGGGGGCGGCCGACCCTGACGAGGAGCGCGGCGGCCGGAGGCGGGAGCGACGGGCTTGACGGGGAGGCGCCCGCCGGCGCGGAGTAGAGGGAGGAGGCAATGAGGGGAAGGGGAGGAGGGAGGCGACGGTGAGGCCAGGTGCGGGCTGGCAGCGGCCCGTCGGGAGGAAGGAGAGGGTGCGGGTGGTGTGCTGCGTGCGGGCACAGGGAGGAAGGAGATAAGAGGAGAAGGAAAAAAAAGGAGAAAAGAAAAAGAAAGGGAGAGAGAGAAAAGAGAGAGGAGGGGGCAAAAGGGAAAAAAGGGGGAGGTGGGAGGGCGTCTTCGCGAAAACAGAAAACGGGGAAAGGGTGGCTGCAAAAACGCAGGGGGTGGGAACAGAAAAAGGCAGGGGCAGGATTAGGGTTTGGTCTAGGGTTTGCTTTGCTGGGCTTTTGGGCCTAGCTAGCTGGGCTGCTCTCTCTCGCACTCAAAACATTTTATTTTTCTTTTGCAAATTTAATTTGGCAAATAATTTCGAAAACGGAGACGACTGTCTCGGTAAAATATTTTCAGTCAATTTTTAGAAAAATAAAATAGGGTTTATTAAAAATAATTTTTGTTGCCAAAAATATGCGATGCGATGATGCTGATGTCATGATGATGCGAACAGAAAAACAAACAAAATCTAATTTGGGGAAAAACCCCGGGGCATTACACCAACCAAGTTGGGTCCTAAGAGGTTAGTCACAATAGGTTTGGGAACCCAAATGGTGCTTTTATTGACACCACTTTGAGCTCCCACATATTTGGCAAACACATTGCCAACTCTGTCCTTCCTAAGAGAATATGCATCATCAATTATGATAGGAGAGGAAGAGGTACCGTTAGTGCATGAAGAAGCAAAATGACCTTTGCCACGGCAAAGGTAGCAACACCGACTCTTCTTCTTCTTAATAGACTCCTCAACTTGAGGAGCATTGGCTTGAGTCTTCTTAGGAGGTGGCCGTTGTTCAACTCGTGGTTGAGCACGAGATTGAACAAAAGGCCGCTTCCCTAGTTGCTTTTCACTAAGAGGCTTCTTCTTCATTGGGCAATCCCGAACATGGTGCCCTTCAACCTTGCACTTGAAGCAAGTGATCTTGGCCGGATTCTTGACTTGAACTTGGCCCCTCTTCTTCTTCTCAACCTTGGACTTGTTCTTGTTGTTGGAGTTGAATCCAAGTCCACTCTTGTCATTGGGGATTGTTGCACACTCAACATGTTGTCAAGTGCACGCTTCCCTTCATGACATTTTTCCAAACCTTTCTTCATAGAAGTGGCTTGGGCCTTGAGCTCTCCTCTTTTCTCTACATGGTTAGTGATAGCACAAGAACTAGAGGAGGTAGATGCATCATTGTTAGAGCAACAAGGCAAAGCAAGTAATTCATCACATGATGTGCCAACATTTTTAGTGGATGAACTACTAGGACTAGCACATGGCAATATAGCATTTTAGTTGAAGTTGTGCTATTATCCACATGAGGTTCACTAGATGTTACCTTGGTAGTGAGGGCCTCATGAGCTAACTTTAGACAAGCATAGGATGCTAGAAGATCATCATTGGAGCTAGATAGCTTTTCATGACTTTCTTCCAACTCCCTATACTTGCTAGTTAGCACCTCAAGTTGAGCCCTTAGCTCAACATTCTCCTTCAAAGTGGATGATTCACAAGAAATTGAGTTAGTAGCACAAGCATCATTGACATTAGGGATAGAAGAAGAAATCTTGGCAAGCTCATCATTTAATCTAGCATTTTCATTTTCGTGACTTTGTATTTAGCATGAGCATGGTCACGTTCTTTAACAATTTTAGCAATTATTTCATTATGAGACTCCTCGATAGATTCTAATTTCTCCTCTAGAGAAGCACGAGTCTCATGCTCTTCCTCAAGAGCATCTTCTAACGATGCTTTCTCCATAGCATCATCTCTTTCGATCTTACCCTTTTCTTCAAGGCTTGCTTCCAAGGCCTCAATAGTTTCCCCACGCTCAATAAGAGTGCTCATGATTTCAAAGAGGTTAGCTTGGGCACTTTTATTACTAGGAAGGGCTTTGAGAATCATTAGACCTTTATTTTGAAGAAGGGCATTAATTTTTTCCATATCAACTTCTTCATCATTATTATCATTATCATCACTAGAAGAAGATTTAGCCATAAGGCAATAAGTGATGGATGAAGAAGAATAATTATTTTTTGAACTACCCAAGTTCAAATCTTGTTCCACAATTAATTGAGTTTCCTCTACATTAATATTCATGCAAGAGTTAGAGGGAACACAAGCATTTTTATCATTGGAACAAGATAAAGCAAGCATATCATCATTAGATTTATCTAAGCAATTTTTAGATGATATGCAAGGACTATCAACACTAGCATATATGATATTTGTAGTGCTATGTGTGTATAGGTCCAAAGATGAAGCATTGCAACAAGATAGAGATAAATGATCATCAACAATAAGCTCACTATCCAAATTGCAAAGCCTATCACTACTCACCATTACATTGGATTGTGGCTTACCACATTTTGGTGAAGTAGATGAAGACGAGAGCTCGTCACGGCCGGAGGTGGAGGGAGAGCAATCATCCTCAATAGAGTTGGACAAACCATATTTATCTTGTAGCTTGGTCCAAAGCTCATGAACATCCCGGAGAGGCATGATTGACTCGAAAACTACACCACTCACAAATTTGCAAAACTCGTTAGATGCTAGAGCATCTATATATAAGTTTTTCTCATCCTCTAAAGTCGTACTTGCGTAGTCCTTTGGAGGAGAAAAACCTATATCTAAGATACGCTCAATATTGGGGTCCAAGACCCGTAAGTGATTAAGCATATGAGTTTTCCAAACATTAAAATTTGTGCCATTAAATCTAAACAAGGAATTGTGCACTAAATCCCTAGACGACATCTTTACTCTCTAGGCGGTAAAGCCAAACAAGAGAGACGAGGCTCTGATACCAATTGAAAGAACAACTATGCCCGAGATGTCGCCTAGAGGGGGGGGGGGGTGAATAGGCGATTAAAACTTTTTCTATTTAGGGGCTTGATAATTGCGGAATAAAACTAGGTGTTTAAATTAACAAGCCAACAACCTAATATTCTAGGTTCACCTATGTGCACCAACAACTTATGCTAAGCAGTTCAAGCAATAAGAAGATAGCAAGATATGAACTTCAAGCACGAAGGCTATCACAATGTAAATTGCATAAGTAAAGCTCGGGTATAGAAATAACCGAGGCACGCGGAGACGAGGATGTATTCCCGAGTTCCTCCTTGTTAAGGGAGTACGTCTCGTTGGAGGGGTGTGAGCTCGCCACAAGAGGCCTACTCAAGATGCCACAAAGGCCTCACCCTATTCTCCGATGAACCTCACCCAAGGGATTGGTTCACCTTCCACTATCGGAATCGTTCGGGGCGGATTCCGGAGCCCTTTACAACTTGTTTGGGGCACACACCCACAACCCAATTGGGGGCTCCCAAACGTGCCGAAGCTTCACAACTCGAAGTCTTCGCGGCACCTCCAAACCGTCTAGGGTACACAATGCACCCAAGAGGCAACAAGCTCTTGGGAACACAATGCACCCAAGAGTAACAAGCTTCTCGAACCTTCAATCCCACGTATCACCGAGGGGAACTCAAACCTATGCACCAAATGTAAAAGGCAAGAGCACAAGTGCTCAAATCCTTCACTCTCAAATTCCAACTAAGCAACGAATGCTTTGGGGGGAATGAGAGAGGAAGAACAAAGAGGAGAACCACAAAAGAACTCCAAGAACTAGATCCACTATGTTCCCCTCACTTAGAGGAGAGATTGATTGGTGGAAATATAGATCTAGATCTCCTCTCACTTTTCCCTCAAAAATATGCAAGATTCATTGGAGGGATTGAGAGGGGGCAAGCTTTTCAAGGTCAACAATGGTGGGAGAGAGAGAGGAAAACGTGCTGCCTTAGATGGGGAACCATTGGGGAAGAAGGCCCCTTAAATAGGTCCCCCGAAAACTTACCGTTATGGTCAAAATCGCGCCCAGGAGCGGTACTACCGCTGGGCCAGCGGTACTACCGCCCCGGGTGATTTCGGGCGCTCAAACGCGCGCGGTACTGGACTCCCGGCGGTACCGGTACGGTACTACCGCTGGGCAAAAAACTGCAGGACACCCGGTACGAGAAAAATCATAACTTAATCATCCGGACTCCGTTTTCGATGATCTTGGTCTCGTTGGAATCGCAACGAAAAGTTCTACAAGATCATGCAGAGAAACATCATAGTCCATCAATGGAGGATAAAACCAAAAGGAGAAAGGTAAAACCTCTCTATTTCGCAAACCAGAAAAGCCGTATCTTTTGCAATTGAAGTCTGAAAGAGGTAAAACCAATTTTGTTGGAAAGAGGACAACAAAAACAACCTTTGAAAAAGGAAAACAAGCAATGGAGATTTTGCAATGAGATGGAAGATATAAATCTTCCGCACGAATGAACCGGCAAAATCTCCACTACCGAAAACACAAGAGCAGACGCAAATGCAAACCATTTTCGGTGACCTTGGCTTTGTCATGATAAGCATGACAAGCACCAAGACCACACCACGATAAGATCCAAATAAGAACCAATAAAGATGATTGCATGGATTCAAAGGTTTGAGCTCTCCACGAACGATACGATCATGATACTCGGTCAAGAGCCCCTCTTGATAGTAAAGCTATCTATCCTATAATCCGGTCTCTCACTAAACATCATGAGACCGGTAAAATAAAACCCTATCAAGATCATACCTTTGCCTTGCGCATTAATCCACTTGAGGTCTCCTCAAGGCGAACCAACTTCTTGATTGCGCCTTGCTTGGTGAAGACGCTCCCCCATACACCAAGATGGGGAAAGCACTACTTCGGCATATCTTCACTTGGCCTTTCTCTCGATGACGAACACCTTGGCCTTGATCAACAAATGATCTTCTTCCCTAAACCTTGACTCCAACACATGGAGAACAAGCAAGACCTTGACTCCAACAAATGGAGACAAGCAAGCTAATGGACACCTACAAATATAGCTCAATGCAAATATTAGTCCATAGAGATTGTCATTAATTACCAAAACCATGCATGGGAGCAACCATGCACTTTCACCTAGTGGCAACATCACATTCATGAGCATAAGCTTTTCCGTCAATCGCACTCAGCACACAAAGGCATGAACCCACTATCTAGCATAAATACCCTCTCTGAAGATACCAACAATTACTTGGCCAAAGCATCCACTAGCATCGGAGAGCATGTAAGATCATAGATAAAACATAACACATAGATGAACAAGAGTAATGATTTCCACAACTCATCGGATCCATGCAAACACATCATGTAGCAGTTACAGATACGATCTTGATCATGATAGGCAGCTCATAAGATCTAAGCAATGGAGTACAAGGAGAAGAGACAATAATCTAGCTACTGCTATGGACCCGTCGTCCCGTGGTGGACTACTCACGCATCACTCCGGAGGCAGGCATGGTGATGTAGATGCCTCCGGTGATGATTCCCCCCTCCGGCAGGTTGTCGGGAAGAGCTTCAGAACCCTCCTGATCTAGGGTTTACGACGGTGGCGGCCTTGGATGTTTTCTGGAGAATATGATCGGTATCGAGGGTTTCTGCATCGAAGTCAATTTATAGGTGAAAGGGCAACTCGAGAAGACATCGGAGGGCGCCAGGTGGGCCCCAGGCGCGGCCAAGGGGTGGGCTGCGCCTAGGTGGCGTCTGGGGGCTGTGGGCCCCCCTGCAGCTCCCCTCCTGGCTCCGTCTTTATTCCTTTGTGAAAATAATTCACGTAAATTTTCAGCTGATTCCGAGAAACTTCCCCGAACAACTTTTCTGAAACAAAAAGACAGCAAAAAACAGGAACTGGCACTGGGCATCTTGTTAATAGGTTAGTTCCATAAATCATGCCAAAATGATATAAAAACATTATAAAATCATGTGGCACTGATATATAATCAAGCATGGAACATCAAAAATTATAGATACGTCTGGGACGTATCAGCATCCCCAAGCTTAATTCCTGCTCGTCCTCGAGTAGGTAAATGATAACTGAATAATTTTTGAAGTGACATGCTACCAACACAATCTTGATCAAGTAATCATGTAAAGCATATGAACTGAATGCAATGATCCAAACAAAGGTTTATTGAATGAAACAAACAATGATTAACCAGGTGTAACATCTAACCAAGAATTTATTAGAAAGAGTACTTTGAAGATCTAAAAGTATAGCACCTGAGAATGATTGATATCGCACAAAGCAATATTGTTTCAACAAAGGGGTTTGGCCAACACAAAGGAAGATTTAAGTTTTTAGCATAAAGTTTCAACTTGCAACATATTTATCTCAAGATAAGGTCAACACAAAGTTTTCATGGTTAGACACAAAGATAACATGAAGTAAAATTTGAACCAAAGTTGACACGAAGTGATTGCTTGAGAGGTAAAGAACGAAGAGGAAAGTTGACTCAACATAAAAGTAAAAAAAAAAGGCCCTTCGCAGAGGGAAGTAGGGATTAGTCATGTGCTAGAGCTTTTTGAATTTTTTAGATACAGAAGTAAAACAGTTTTGAGACATGCATGCTTTCGTCAACGAATCCACAGAAGAGAAGGTAGAAAGTCCTCTGTAACAAGCAAGGCTTTTAGACTTTTGAGAGCGGATGGCAATTAGAGGAATGAGATCACTCCTTGTTCTCCTTTGTTTCACCACAAACCAATGTTTGACTGATTTCTCAGGTTTGCACTGTACGGAGGAGAATGGTGGGTTATATTTATATTTTTATTGAGACGCGGAGTCTCTTGCCAGCTCTCGGCAAATTCAAGCGAGCACGCATTCCATGCTCACCGAGTGAATGGGGGAGGAAAATGGCCTTGCTTGTCACAGAATATATCTAGCTTGTCTTTTACTGTTTCCTCATGAGCTTAAAAACAGAGACACAAAAGGGAAAATTTTGAACATTTAAAGATAGCACATGAAAATTTTAGTTGGAGTGGAAAGGAAATACCACATGTAGGTAGGTATGGTGGACACAAATGGCAAAGATATTTGGCTCAGGGATTTGGATGCACGAGAAGTATTCCCTCTCAGTACGGAATTTTTGGGCTTAGCAAGATATCAAGAAATCTCATAACATCAACTTGGTCAAGGATGACTACATGATATACATTAAGCAAAACCACTAGACTTCACACAGTCTACCTTGTTGGCCAAACCAACTCTTTGCAAAAAAGAATAATCTAGACTTTGAGAGCTACCAAGCAGGACAAACATCATAATTTTAAAGCTTCAAGGCAGTTTTTTACTAATCTATTCTTACTAGATGTTCCACAAGTTTAAGCATTAAATCTATTTCATATCTCTAAACAATTGACAAGTATCAAATATTCAAAGACAGTGATCTACAAAATTATGCAAGCACTTGTCTCACTTCCTACATGATAATTTTCATTCAACCAAACACCAATCAACCTATTTGAAACAAAACTAAAAGGGTGAAACCACAAGAGAAAACTTTCTAACTACAAAAGCTAACAACTCTAAACAAGAGATGCATAAAAAACAGGAGCTAGAAGCAACAATAGTAAAAGCTAAACACTCAACACATATAAGTGAACGACAGGAGTGTTTAATTAAAAAGCGGAGCGTGTCTCTCTCCCAAACAAGCATGTAAGGATCTAATTTATTACAAAGACCAGAGAACAAAACACAAACAAATTGAAAGTAAAAACAACTGACGCTCCAAGAACAACACATAATGTGTGAAGGAATAAAAATATAGTACCATGAGTAAAACCGATGATTGTTGATGAAGAAGGGGATGCCTTGGGCATCCCCAAGCTTAGACGCTTGTGTCTTCTTGAATATTTCAGAGTAAGGTCCATGGGGAGCCTCCCCAAGCTTAAGCTTTTGTCCCTTCTTGATCTTCATTCATCACCTTGCACTTGGATACTTGAAAACTTCCTTCACGCAAAACTTATAGCAAACTTCATTAGAGGGGTTAGTCCACAAAAACAATATCTTCCTTCAGTTCCAAAGCACAAATCATGAACTTATTTTTAAAAATATTAGCTACTGTCACAAAGGTCTAAGTAAAGCTCTTGACCTCAAAAGAACTTCACTTTGCCCGTAAAAGAAGCAATGCAAAACTAAGGACATAATCTGTCAAAAACAGAACAGACTGTAAAGATGAATTTTTTCGGGGTACTTCTGGACCTCGATGCTTGCTGTCAAAAAAATTCAGCAACAGATGACGTTCTGTGATATTTTGGATTTTAGAACAGTGAAGAACATAAATCTGTTTCTGGACAGCAAACTCAAAAATTATTCTTTCTCTCTTTAGAGGGTATTCTTGGCACCAAAAACCAAAACAAAAAGATACAAGGGAGTTGCTACAGAAGTAACATCACCCAAAACAAGAATAACCCAAAAAAGAAACAAAAGGTAAAAATGGGTTGCCTCCCAGAAGCAATTTTCTTTAACACCTTTTAGCAAGGCAAAAGGGCAAATTCAAGTTTTATCAATGGTGCCCAATTCAAAACCACTCTTTGGCTTACCAATGGAATCAAAAGATTTCTTTATCCTCTTCCTAGGGAAATGTTCCATCCCTTTTTTCAGTGGGAATTGAAGTTGGATATTGCCCACTCTCATATCAATAATAGCACCAACAGTTCTAAGAAAAGGTCTTCCCAAAACAATAGGATAAGGAAGCTTAAAGTCAAGATCCATAATAATGAAATCAACTGGGACCTAATTACCATTAAACAATATGAGAACATCATCTTTTTTACCCAAAGGTGTATGCGAAGTGGCATCAAGAAAATTCACATTCAAATCACAATCTTCTAGTGGTCCAAGATCAAGAGCATCATATAACTTTTTTGGCATAATGGAGATACTAGAACCAAGATCACACAAAGAATTACACTCAAAATCATTAACTTTCATCTTAATAGTAGGTTCCCAAGCATCTTCTAATTTCCTAGGAATAGAGAATTCATATTTAAGCCTTTCCTCTCTCACTTAAATGAGAGTATTAGTAATATGCTTAGTAAAAGTCAAGTTCATTTTACTAGCATTAGGTGTTTTAGCAAGCTTTTGTAAAAAAATTATAACTTTAGTAAGGTTGCAATTATCAAAATCAAGATCATTGTCATCAAAAATAACAGGAGCATTATCACCTAAAGGAACCATATCACCAAAACTGATTTCAGCATTTTTATCAACAACAGTTTCAGTGTTGACTGAAAGTTTTGGGTTCTTTTTAGGTATGGTGGAAATTTTCCCAACTCCAATTATTTTACCATTAGCATACTTAGGTGTTGTAGATGACTCTTGAGCATTTACCATTTTAATATCTTCATTAGTGTAAATGGTGCACACATTAGTAACCTTACTAATTTCAGCAATTTCAGTTCTCTTTCTTCTCTTTCCCACCTAACATGTAAGTCAGCTAACATTCTTATATTTTAATCGATTGTAATTTGTATGGCATTTAAAGTTTTCTGTTCCTTCACATCATGAGGTAAAAAATCAACTTCATGAGAGAGATTATTGCTGCTGTATTAAATAAGTTGGGTGGTGCCCCAAGCGAAGGCGGAATTGCAGCTAGTAGCAGTTTTCCCTCGTTTAACGAACCGAGGTTTATCGAACCAGTAGGACTTTGAAATCAACAACGAGGTGAATGTTGAAGATCTCTGGCGCTTGACCTTCAACAGACGTGGACCTGCACACACTCAACCAAAATACTTTGCCCCCAACGGCGGAAAGGTTGTCAATCTTTCCGGTCTCGCAGAAAACAAAGCGGTTAATTGTATGATGAAATAGATGAAATATGAAAAGTGACCAGAGGAATAATGATGATTAAAAGCAAGTAAATGAGGTTGTCAACAATGTAAAAAGATGGACCGGGGGCCATGGGTTCACTAGTGGAGTCTCTCAAGTAAATAAAATATGCATGTGATGGGTGAACGAATTACAGCTAGGCAATTGACAAGATCATGACACAAACCCAATTTAGATATGACAAAAAGGACATGATAATATTTATGGAGGCATCACGACAAGGAACAAAGACCGTTGAGTCCAACTGCATCTTTGTCTAAAAAGTCCACCGTGGGATCGCTATCCAGCCTGTCACCCAACGGTATTAAGTTGCAAGCAACAGACAATTGCATTAAGTAAAGTGCATGAAGTAAGCAATAATAATATCAAAAGAGACATTAACACCGATGTTTTACCCTTAGTAGCAATAGCACACCCTCGCCCTTAGACGTTTCTGTCACTCGTGCCCAGGAACAAAAGGGGGCATGAACCCACTATCTAGCATAAATACCCTCTCTTGGAGATACACACAATCACTTGGCCAAAGTAACTACGCACATCGGAGAGCATGCAAGAATATAAATTACTCATATAAGAATCATGCACAATCTGAACATAACTTCATAATCCATCGGATCCCAGCAAACACATCACATAGCATTACAATAATCGATCTTGATCATGTTAGGCAGCTCACAAGATCATAAGATATGAAGCACAAGAGAGAGAGACTACCAACTAGCTACTGCCATGGACCCGTAGTCCAAGGTGAGTGCGGTGACCCAGCACACCACTGCATGTTGTAGTGCGCAAGTCGTTGACATAACACTCACAGAAGGACTTATCCATGAATATTACATCCCTCAGAGTAGTACAACAGAAACATAGCAGGTCCAAGGTAACACTATAGGATTACAACAATATTCAATACAAAATCTTGAGAACCTCCTTTATATTAAAGCAAGTCTCATACAAATGAAATCCAGAAAATATCCAATTCGTAGCACTAAGCTGGAGATTAACTCTAGCTCTATTCCTAATCCACTACTGCTGTTGTCACGACCCTAATCTAGTCCATCTAGAATATCTTTATCCAGGATTTCACTTCCTTCCAATAGATGTTGTCTCCTCCATTGGCAGTGTGGTCTTTGTGTATGCCATTGACACTGTTGTCATTGCCCCTCCATTGCCATGGTTGTCATCATTCTTCCGTTGGTGAAGTAGTACCCAACTCCTTCAAGCTCCACCAGGTCGACTTGATCCCTTGTGGAAGACCTCCTCTTTGTCGTGATGGATAACTGACATCTCTTCCGATGGCTCCAAAAGTCTAAGCAGGGGGTCAAATGGGAAGGGGTGAGTAACAGCGTTACTCAGCAAGTTCTGAATATATAGAGATAAGGTGTTTCATGCACTAGCTACTGCCATGACCATAAGTCGTAGGCATAGATGCAAGTTTTTGCAAAAATTTCTTCAAAGGATAGATTTTATTCTGAAAACTATGTCCACAGGCTCCACCGGTCTTATGAATCCAAATGGGACTCCATTCCGGCCTCGATCTCGTATTTCCATTCCGGGAACACGATTGTGATATCACAAATTTGATTGTTTGACTCTGCAGAGTTGCATCACTTTACCCAACAGTTGCCTGGCCCTATATATGCTCTCTCTACACTCCATGAGTGTTATAGCCAAGGCTCAGGACATCCATCCATGTGGAGCTCTTCCCCTCATAACGCACATCCGCCCTACAAGAGATATGACTATCTGTGACGCTCATTCTGTGATGTTCTAGTAAAAAATTGTCACGGTCTAAGCAAGAACGTCACAGAATTGATGATTCCCTGACGTTTTTAACCAGAACGTCACAGAAGGTGAAACACGATCACCTCATACCCATAACCCACTCCTAGCTTCCATACCAAACATCCCGTCGGATGGGAAGTATATGCGCTTCCACCCTGGCAGTCGTCGCAACAATTAAACCTGGTGATGGCCTGCCGTAGATATGCTTATGAGGAAAGAAGCCTCTGACTGACCCTGCCCATACAAAGTCCGTTGGTTGATGCTTTCACTACGGCGAAAGGATCATTGGAACATGGGTTATTAATTTCCTAAGGATATATACCTTCCCATACGATGGAACACCGTACCTATTCATCTTACCAGTGTTCCACCGCCAACCAATAGTATATACCACATCATTCGAAAATACGTTTTCTTTTTGATGCAATTGAAAGGAACGTATAGGTAACTTTGCAAGTACTTTGATAAAAATACATCAAACGGTATGCAAGAATGAACTTGCCTGTGATAGAAATGGCAATCCATGTCCTTCGGGGTTCTAGGGTTTGCGGTAAAACCTCGAGTTCTGAAAATAGCAATGTAGTCCTAGTAAGGACTACTGAAACACTGTCAAGATGCTATTATGCATAGATATGAGATGCATCGTAAAATCCCCAAAAATACCCAAGCTCACAAGTGTAAGCTTCGTTTTACTTGATACTTTGATAACATCGTATTTTTTGGTTTAGGGTTGTTTTATTACCTTTTGGTGATGTTATTTAATACTTAAGGATTTTGATAAGATTTAGATGAATGATTATATAAGATTTATTTGGTTACTTAATCACTTGCAAATGTTTATTTAAAAGTATTTGAACTAGTTGATATAACTTCCTTAATTGTAAGTAGTTACATATTCAACTTTTCTTTACTTAACCAATTTCAAATATTATCAACACAAGAGTGAATGAATTTTAGATGAATTCTTCTTTGTGTGTTTTACCTAGGATGAGTAACAGAACGGTCATTTATAGAATGTAATAAAGTTCAAAATATATACTTTGAGCTTATTACTCAAATTCTTTTTCTTTTAGAAAAATAATTGTTTTTGAAAATAGTTCAATTCATTTCCACTTAAGGATCCTTGAATTTTTGTAGGTAATTCAATTCATGTCCACTTAAGGATCCTTGAATTATTAACACAAGAAATCTTTTCAAATAATTTATTTTTGAAAATAATTCAAATCATATCCACTTAAGGATCTTTGAATTTTTCACTCAATAAAACTCTTTCAATAAATAGAATAAAAATCATATTTGGAATCATATTTTTAACTTATTTTTAGGAATGTATTTGAATTTGATTTTTGAATTAAAATTGGTTTGTGGAAGGACCAAAAAACCCTTGGTCCAGCTTGGTTGAACCAAGTCAAGCTGGCTCGGGTCGGTCAACTGACCGGGCCACTCTCTTCTCTCTCTCCCCCCTCTCTCGCGTGAGCGCTCCCCTCGCTCCCCACCTGGCGATCCCGCCGCCATCACCCACGGTTCCGGCCACTGCCGGCCGGCTCCGGCGCTGCTGCTCCCCGGCGCGTCTCCGCCCACTTCTTCTCCACCGTTTCCTCGCCGCCGTGGTGCCGATTCGTCACCAATCGCCGCTAATCGAGCTCGCTCGCGAACCCTAGCCGGGTGGCTTGAGCTCGCCGGTGCGATTCACCACCGCCGCGCCTCCTGCCGTCCATGGTCGCCTCCTCGAGCCTCTTCTCGACCTTCTGCTCAACCTCGCCTCCTCTGTGATGTTGCATACCTCATCCTCGACGCCGGCGGGATGGCAATGAGCTACAACCCGGGCGTCGCCCTCTTGCCGCCTGCTCTCCGCTCTAGTCGAGCCTCTGCTCGACTATGCCTCCATGGACCCTCTCCTCACCCTCTGCTCACAAGCGGTGGTCTTGGTGGTGTGGTTCTGCTGGTGGTGCTGTGAGGTGTTGGGGGTGGTCTAGTCTGCCCCCTGGAGCTGTTGTTGTTGCCGTTGCCGCCGGGATGACAGTGGTGCCGCCACCGCAACCTCGGTGACACGCTGCTGCTACGCCTCATTTGACTACTTCCTCGACTACGCACCTCTCTGTGCGCTGTTCTGCCTCGGCTACAACTCCTCGAGGTGAGTTTCTCCTGTGACCGGCCTTCGAGCCGATGAACTATGGGATTGGTCTGGTTTGTGTGGTTGTGCTACTATCCCCAACTGGCTAAACTTTTCTAAGCATCGATATAAAGCACGGTTCATTCCTCTGATGCTTAGGGTTCATGTGTTCATGACGATATCATGCTTAACTGTGCACTGCCTAGTGATTTTTAGATGAATTAGAGTGTAGATGAACTTGCTGAATCACTTCCCTTCTAGAAAAGCTTTAGAGAATTATAGATAGAGCTAAAATGATTTTTAGGAGATTCTGTAATGATATACTTTATGTATTCTTGATGTAGGATTTAATCCTGTGGCTTCTAGCTGTGTAAGATCATCTTTATAGAGCTTGAATAGCTGGGTTGGCTTGCTGTGATGCCTCCCAAGGAGTTACATAGTAGCTAGCTAGCTATTTAGGGCTTGGAAAACTTTTTATGCTTTCCTGTGCTTTTTCTAGTGGACAGATGTGCTATTGCTCAGCTAATCCAGTCTCCTGGTTCACTGGCTTGTGTGTGATTTATTAAGAACAGATGCATACTTTCCTCTCTTCACTCTCCTCTGCAAGCATGTAAACATGCTTAGCACTTGTTCACTTAAGAACAGATGCTCCTCACTTTCACTATCCCCTTCCATGCATGAAATCATGCTTAGCTTGGCTCTGTCAATTGCAGAGCTAGCTAATTCTCTCCCTCTCTGCCTATGGCACACAAAGAATCAACCTGCTGTTGATGAGTAGCTTGGTCTTGTGGCTAGCCTACTCCTCCTCGCTGCTTGACCTATTTCCTAGTTGTTCTAAAGATCCGGTGGCTTCCTTGTGTTCTGGAGATGGGGTCGATCTGGGAAGATGTTTTAGTGTTGAAGAAACAGTAGTGATATTGTGGATAGATGATTTGGGTGATGTATGAAATATTTGGTGCAGCTGAGATGTGTTTTAGGTTTTAGAACAGTGGCTGGTAGTAAATAATTTATTGTGTAAAGTTGCTGGTTCGGCTGGTTGCTTCTTGAGGATTGATAGAAAAGTCTTTGTGAGAAAATGAATTTTCTAGGATGGCTGCTGTGGTGATTATATACTGCTGGCTGGTTGTTGTGGTGCTGCCACACAACTAGGTGACTCTTGCGTTGCATGGGTGAGAGATGCTTGGGTGTCAAGCTCTTATGCATGGGCATTTCTTGGGGTTCAAGTTGAGCTAGATATTTTGCTTGTGGATAGAGATGTCTAGTCATTGCTCTTATCCCCTATGTGGCATGCTTATCCCTCTCATGCTTGGTATTATCCTCTTGTAGGATTTATTCTTGAGCAAGACAAGTGGCTTTTGTTACTAGATGGGCTTGTGTGGGCTGATTCTCTTATGTGGGCTTTGAAATGTATGGGTGGTGATGATCAAGTGGGCTTTGTAATTTCAAAAGTGTGGAATTTGACTTTCTTTCTTCCTTGGTAAATAATACCATTGGAGAATTATTTTCATGTGGCTTTCTTGATTGGAACTTAATTAGATTAGAGGGATTAATAAGTTGCCTGAGATATTTATATGGACCAATATTAGTTGCCTTTGTCCCATGTTGCCTTTGTATCTTTCTCAAATGGATCATGTCCCTTGCTGCCTTCTTGTTGCCTAATTGATCCATGATGTCTTAACTGATCGAAATTATCCATTGTTGCCTTTGATTTAATATTGATCCCTCTAATCAATATTTGGATATTAGGGCAAGTTCCTAATATCCATTAGTTAAACTCCAAAATTAAATTGCCTCACCCTTGTGGTGAAGGCAAACATTTTAACCATAAGAAACTTTCCTTTTGTCCTTGTTTATTTGAAATTCAATTACTTTTATGCATACAAAAGAAATCTGTTAACAAGGTTGCAAGGCTTGTTACCAAATTACTTCTATATAACACAAAGCCTTTAAATTTCACCCAAGTTTAACTAGAGAAGTTGTTAAGAACAACTTGTGGTTTTCTTTCTTTCTTGTTTGTTTTGACTTGCAGGAATGAATTTGAGAGATAAGAAGATCAAGTTTGAATTTAGGCTTCATTTTATTCCTTTGTAAACTTCTTTTCTTTTCATTGAGATATGTACTTATTCCATAATTGATGTAATATTATTCTTTCAATTCAAATTGTAAAGTTTTCATATGATCCCATTTGCATGTGTTGTATGCACTTGTATTTTTAGACATTCCCTTTTGATTTGAATTCATGAAGGTGTATTTATATTTGTGTCAAATACTGATTTGAGAATTGAGATGGTGTATGGATACCTATAGGATGATGTGATAAGATCTTGGATATATGAATTCATGTATGATCATAATGTGTGGAAAGAATGTGATAGGATGAGATGATATATTATAACTTGTTGTCTTGGGATTCTTATATGAATAGTTCTAAGATCATGTATGAATGGATGGTGATCTAAGATGGTGAAATATGGATTTAATGTATTAAATATGTGTAAAGATGACGAGATGATAATATATTTATGATGATTTGAGATGAGGAATTAATTCTTATGTGATGATATTGGTGTGAATGTTGTAATAAGATGATAATGGATATAGAATGTTATTGTATGATTGATTTGAATTATATCTTGTCATAATATCTAATTGTGTTCAAAAGTGTTGAAAATTAGGAAAGGTCATGTTTAAAAAACTCGCACCTCGACAATCGAATAATTTGACTAATTAGTCTGTCGAGTGATAACTCTTTTCTTGTTTTTGTGATTTCAATTTAATTTGGTATAAAGCTCATCTCAAAGTTTATTGCACTTGACATGATGATCTAAACCCTAACTCATCGAGTTGAGCGAAACATCGATCACCTTATCTCCTTTTATTTTAAAAGCGTGAAATTTACCCGCATTTTTAGATGCATGCTATGCGAATGCACAAATTATATTTATACCCTTTCAACTCTCTAAACTACGGGGTATTACAGTGAGACTACTCACAAATCATCCCGGAGGAAGGCCTGACGATGAAGAGCACTCCGAGATCGATCTCCCTCCGGCAGAGTCCCGGGATCAACTTCAGATTGGACCCCGAACTAGGGTTTTCGGTGACGTCGCGTCGGGGTCGAGTTTCTGGAAAATAATGGCCGCCCCGACGTTTTTAGGGTCAAAGGAAATTTATAGGCGTCGGAGGGCGTCGAGGCGAGGTCCCACGGGCAGGGGCAGGCCCCACCCGCAGGTGACCCCCAGGCCGCGGCAGCTCTCCTTTGGTCTGGTACTTTGTCGTGGCAAATAAAAATTCCCCGTAAATTTTCGTCCAATTCCGAGAATATTTCCAGAAGTAAATTTCTGAAACAAAAAGACAGCAAAAACAGGGAACTGGCACTTGGCATCTTGTCAATAGGTTAGTCCGACAAAATGCATAAAAATTATATAAATGACAGTAAAAACATGTGACAATATCACAAAACTAGCATGGATCACTCAAAATTATAGATACGTTTGAGACGTATCAATTATCAACTTTAGCAACAAGATTATCAAGTTTCTCAAGCTTCTCTTCAACAATTTTGTTGAAAGACATTTGTGAAGTGATAAGTTCTTTAAGCATGCTTTCAAGATCAGAGGACACACCTCTGTTATTGTTGTAAGAATTTCCATAAGGACTACCATTATTTGGAGGGTAAGGTTTATAATTATTATTACCAAAGTTGTTCCTATAAGCATTGTTGTTGAAATTATTTTTAACAAAATTAACATCAACTTGCTCCTCTTGAGCAACCAAAGAAGCTAAAGGAACATTATTAGGATCAATAGGAACCCTAGCAACATAGACATAATCATATCAAGCTTATCACTTAAAGAGGAGATTTCCTCGACAGAATTTACCTTCTTACCACTAGGAGCTCTCTCGGTGTGCCATCATTTCATCCAAGAGTTTTGTTGCAGCACCTAATGTGGTGGACATAAAGGTGCCTCCAGCGGCCGAATCCAATAGGTTTCTTGAAGAAAAGTTTAATCCCGCATAAAAAATTTGGATGACCATCCAAGTAGTCAGTCCATGAGTGGGACAATTTTTAACTAGAGACTTCATTCTTTCCCAAGCTTGAGCAACATGTACAATATCAAATTGTTTAAAGTTCATAATGTTACTCCTTAATTGTATGATTTTTGCAGGTGGATAATACTTCCCAATAAAATCATCTTTGCATTTAGTCCAAGAATCAATACTATTCCTAGGCAAAGACAATAACCAATCTTTAGCACGTCCTCTTAAGGAAACGAAAACGTTTCAGTTTTATAATGTCAGAAAGAACAAACTATGCCGAGATGTCTCCTAGAGGGGAGGGGTGAATAGGCGATTAAAACTTTTCCGGTTTAAGGCTTGATAATTGCGGAATAAAACTAGTGTTTAAATTAACAAGCCAACAAACTAATTATACTAGGTTCACCTATGTGAAAGAACAAACGATGTCGCGATGTCTCCTAGAGGGGGAGGGGGGATAGGCGATTTAAACTTTTCCTATTTAAGGGCTTGATAATTGCGGAATAAAACTATGTGTTTAAATTAACAAGCCAACAACCTAATATACTAGGTTCACCTATGTGCACCAACAACTTATGCTAAGCAATATAACAACAAGGTGATAGTAATATATATGACATCAAGCACAAAGGCTATCACAATGTAAATTGCATAAGTAAATAGCTCGGGTATAGAAATAACCGAGGCATGCGGAGACGAGGATGTATTCCCGAGTTCCTCCTTGTTAAGGGAGTACGTCTCGTTGGAGGGGTGTGAGCTCGCCACAAGAGGCCTACTCAAGATGCCATAAAGGCCTCACCCTATATCCGATGAACCGCACCCAAGGGTTTGGTTCACCTTCCACCAAGGTTCAAGAAAGCGGAAAGCGTAAGCGGAGCGTTTGGCTCTCGCTTAGAGTTTTTGTCGCTTAAGCGACGCTTAAGCGTTTCCAAAATTTCGCTGATTTTAGTAGTGGGCTTGCATCCGGGAGCTGAGGAGAAGCAGAGGGGAGTAGAGGAGAGTGCTTCTTGCAGCGGGGAAGGAGAGGTGCACAGGTAGGGAGGGGCTATGCCTGTAGCGCCGCCATTGTTGTTGTGCAGGTGTGCGTGAACGTGAAGATGATCAGAGAAAGAGATGAGAAGAGTAGATGGATGGTTCAGATTAGAAAGGATGAATGGCTCAGATTGGGTTAGCGGACTAGGGTTCCATAATGGGTCTTACTGGGCCAGCTCTGTAGCACAAAGGACACAATGAGACGATTTTCTTATGCCTTAATGGGCCTTATCAGCGCTTTAGTAGTTGCTTATGCCTAAGCGAAGCGTTTTTCCATCGCTCAGCGCTTAAGCGTACGCTTAATTACGCTTTCTTGAACCTTGCCTTCCACTATCGGAATCCTTTAAGGCCGAATCCGGAGCCTTTACAACGATCTTGGGGCACACACCCACAACCAAATTGGGGCTCCCAAATCTTCCCAAAGCTTCACAACTCGTAGTCTTTGCGAATCCTCCAACCGTCTAGGGTACACAATGCACCCAAGAGGCACAAGCTCTAGGGAACACAATGCACCCAAGAGTAACAAGCTACTCAACCTTCAACTTCCACGAATCCTCGTGGAGAGCACAAACCGATGCAACTAATGCAAATGGCAAGAGCACAAGTGCTCAAATCCTTCACTCTCAAATTCCAACTAAGCAACAAATGCTTTGGGGGGAATAAGAGAGGAAGAACAAAGAGGAGAACCACAAAAGAACTCCAAGAACTAGATCCACTAGGTTCCCCTCACTTAGAGGAGAAAGTGATTGGTGGAGTTGTAGATCTAGATCTACTCTCTTGAATCCCTAAATTTGGGCAAGAATCATTGGAGGGATTGAGAGTAATCAAAGCTTTGGAGGTCAGCTCCAAAACTTGGAAACCATTGGGAAAGATGACCCCTTAAATAGGTCTCCAACTTTTCCAACCGTTGGGGGCAGTTTTTCCTGCGCGGGCCGGAAATTCCGGCACTTACCCCGGAATTTCCGGACCCCCCGGAGCGACCCGGACGCCCTGGGAAGCTCTCTGGACATGGTCCGGAACTTTGGGCGGAAATTTGGGCCGGATATTTCCGGGGGGGGGGGGGGGGGGCGGAATTTCTGGCCTAAGGACCGGAACTTCCGGCCCAGTGAAAAACTGCACAAAGAGCAAAACGAAAACGGGCATATCTTTTGCATCCGGACTCCGTTTTCGATGATCTTGGGCTCGTTGGAATCGTAGCAACGAGATCTACAAGAATATACAGAGAAACATCATAGTCCAACAAGGGAGGATAAAACCAAATGTGGAAAGGTAAAACCTCTCTATAAAAGACGAACCGATAAACCTCCAAAACCAAAAACGCAATAGGATACGCAAATGAAAACCGTTTTCGGTGAACTTGGCCTTGTCATGACAAGCACGACAAGAACCAAGACCACACCACGATAAGAGACAAATAAGAACCAATAAATATGATTGCATGGATGCAAAGGTTTGTGCTCTTTACGACGATACGATCACGATATTCGGTCGAGGGCCCCTCTTGATAGTACGGCAATCTATCCTATAATCCGGTCTCTCACTAAACATTATGAGACCGGTAAAATAGAAACCCTATCAAGATCATACCTTTGCCTTGCGCAATAATCCACTTGAGGTCGATGAAGACGATCTTCATCTCGTCAAGACGCACCACCTTTCTTGATTGCGCTTCGCTTGGTGAAGATTCACATGATGCTCCCCATACACCAATATGGGAGAACCTCTACTTCGGAAAATCTTCACATGGCCTTTATCTTCAAATGGATGGCAAGCTCCAAGCAAATGACATCTTCTTGTCGGTCATCTTGAACTTGCACCACACCACTTGACACCGTCCTTCATGAGCTACACGAGATCTTCCTTTTGATGCAAGCTCATGACAAGACACCTAACCCAACAAAGAGATACCAAGCACATAGATCATGGGTTAGTTCACAAGACTATATTGATAAGTGCTCACCATACCATGAGATCACATGATCCATCATGGTACATCACTAGCCTTGTGTGATGATCAACTTGCACTTAGCCTTGATCAACATATAATCCTCTTCTTCCCTTAGCCTTGATTCCAACATATGGTGATCAAGCAAAGCATATGGACAACCCTACAAATATGGCTCAATACAAACAATAGTCCATAGAGATTGTCATTAATTACCAAAACCACACATGGGGGCAACCATACACTTTCACTATGTGCACCAACAACTTACGCTAAGCAAGGCAAGCAACAAGGTGAAAGCAAGATATAAAGCTTCAAGCACGAAGGCTATCACAATGTAAATTGCATAAGTGAAGAGCTCGGGTATAGAAATAACCGAGGCACGCGGAGACGAGGATGTATTCCCGAGTTCCTCCTTGTTATGGGAGTACGTCTCGTTGGAGGGGCGTGAGCTCGCCACAAGGGGCCTACTCAAGATGCCACAAAGGACTCACCCTATTCTCCGATGAACCGCACCCAAGGGTTTGGTTCACCTTCCACTATCGGAATCCTTCGAGGAGGAATCCGGAGCCTGTACAATGATATTGGGGCACACACCCACAACCAAATTGGGGGCTCCCAAAACTTCCTGAAGCTTCACAACTCGAAGTCTTCGCGAATCCTCCAACCGTCTAGGGTACACAATGCACCCAAGAGGCACAAAGCTCTTAGGAACACAATGCACCCAAGAGTAAGAAGCTTCTCAACGTCAATCTCACGAATCTTCGTGTAGAGCACAACCCGATGCAACTAATGCAAAAGGCAAGAACACACCAAGTGGTCAAGTCCTTCACTCCGAAATCCAACCAAAGCAACTAATGCTATGGAGGGATTTAAGAGGAAGAAGAAGGGGATGAACACAAAGCAACCCGCAAATCTAGATCCACTAGGTTCCCCTCACTTAGAGGAGGAATGGATTGGTGGAATGGTAGATCTAGATCTCCTCTCTTGTTTCCCTAAAAATGGGCAAGAATTATTGGAGGGAAGTGGAGGAATCAAGCTCATAAGATTGCAACAATGGAGGATAGAGAGAGAGTGAGTGAGCTCAAAAGGTTGTTTTACCAATGGGGAAGAAAAGCCCCTTAAAAAGGTTGCCCTAAAAAATCTGGCCGTTGGGCTCAGATTCGCGCAGGGCCGGTAGTACCGGCCCAAAGGGTGGTACTACCGCCCCACACAAATCAGCACACCAACGGCACACTGCAGAAAAAAACCCATAGGGCCGGTAGTACCGGCCAAAATGCCGGTACTTCTGCCCCTACCAAACCAGCTGACCAACGGCTAGCTGAGAACACCCGCAGGGCCGGTACTACCAGGAAAATGACCGATTGACCCGGTACTACCGGAAGAACTTCCGGGCCACTTCCGGAAAAAGACAGAAGCTTAAAAACTTAAGCGGAAGTGGCCTCGGTACTAGGCCCGGTACTACCGGCCATGGGCCGGCCGGTACTACCGGCTAGTACCCCGGTACTACCGGTCACAGAAAACAGCGAAAAAGACTTAGCCAAATTTTTCCTAGACCGGATATTCCGGACCAAGGACCGGAATTTCCGGCCCCCCGGAAATTTCCGGGGAAACTTCCGGGGCAATAATCCGGAACCCCTCCAGAGAGAAACGCCGAAAGGACTTAGCCAAAAAACCTCAGACGAAAAAAATGGGCCGGAACTTCCGGTGCTTGGGCCGGAACTTCCGGGGGGCCGGTACTACCGGCCACAGGGCCGGAACTTCCGCCCCACTGAAAACTGCAGAAAATGCAAAACGAAAACGGGCATATCTTTCGCATCCGGACTCCGTTTTCGATCTTGGGCTCGTTGGACTCGCAACGAAAAACTCTACACGATCATGCAGAGAAACATCATTGTCCATCATGTGAGGAGGAGGTCACAAGGAGAGAGTTTGACCTTTCTAAAAAGGACACGCCGGAAAAACCTCCAACACCAAAAACGCAATAGGATATTCATATGAAAAACCGTTTTCGATGAACTTGGCCTTGTCATGACAAGCACATCAAGCACCAAGACCACACCACGATAAGAGCCCAATAAAAACCAATAAAGATGATTGCATGGATGCAAAGGTTTGTGCTCTCTACGACGATACGGTCAAGATATACGGTCGAGAGCCTCTCTTGATAGTACGGCTATCTATCCTATAACCCGGTCTCTCAACTAACATCATGAGACCGGTAAAAATAGAAACCCTATCAAGATCATACCTTTGCCTTGCGCATAAAACCACTTGAGGTCGAAGAAGACGATCT
Organism: Puccinellia tenuiflora; assembly: GCA_012064385.1. Lineage (NCBI taxonomy): Eukaryota > Viridiplantae > Streptophyta > Magnoliopsida > Poales > Poaceae > Puccinellia > Puccinellia tenuiflora. The sequence goes on from QRDG01000361.1 coordinate 475,495, forward strand.
TCATCTCCTCAAGACGCACCACCTTTCTCGATTGCGCTTCGCTTGGTGAAGATTCACAAGTTGCTCCCCCATACACCAAGATGGGAGAAGCACTCTTCGGCATATCTTCACTTGGACTTGGGTGTCGATCAACACGCACATAGCCTTGATCAACACATAATTTTCTTCCCTTAGCCTTGACTCCAACAAATGGAGATCAAGCAACGCAAATGGACACTCCTACAAATATAGCTCAATACAAACATTAGTCCATAGAGATTGTCATTAATTACCAAAACCACACATGGGGGAAACCATGCACTTTCAATCTCCCCCATTTTGGTAATTGATGACAATCCCTTATAAGAGGGTTTAAATAATGAATAAAGCAACCTTGCAAGACAAACAAGCAAGGAAGCAAGCGCATTAAAGGCAAATGCAACAAAAGCATAAAACCCAAATTCTCTTAAACCCTCTAAACTTCTCCCCCATTGGCATTGATTGCCGAAATGGGAAGAAAAATTTAGAGAGCCATATAATATGAGTTCCTCCATAAAGTGTGCATTTCTCAAGATATGAGTGAAATCAAATGCACATATTCATTGACGAATAATTAGAGGGAATCAAACTATATTGAGGATCCAAGGATTGCAAAAGGATGAAATAATTCTAAACATCTCCACAAAGGAGAAAAGCAATCGAAGGATCCAAAGCGAGAGTTCTAAATAAAAATGGAGAAGCTCCCCAATGTTCATGCACTATTGAGGAGTGCACAAATATGGCATCCTCGCTCCCCCAAAATCATCTAGAACACGCAACAAGTGCAATTGTGCATAAAGCAAAAGCAAATCATAGCACTTGCACAAAAGGTATGGTTGAGCCAAAGGAGATACCAATTTTCAACGATTCAACATAAGATAGGCCCAACCGAGATAAAAGGAAGATCTTTAAAAGAATATGTTCACAAGCTTAGGGATACCAATTGGAAACTAAAACCAATAGAAAATTCGCTAGTGAGAGCATTTAGCCAATAAAATTCAACATGCTCACCATGGTAAGCATGAGGTAAAGATCCTCAACAAATACATGAGTGTGCAAAGATGCAAATAAAATAAGACAATCACTCATGAGAAATTTTCTTTTCAAAGTCACAAAAGAATCAAAGATAAAGAACAAAGTGACCCAAAAGAAATGGGATACCAACTAAAAGGTGACCTCTCTCATATGTATAGGTTTCTAAGTAGACAAATCATTGAAGATATACATCCACAAAGAAACTTGCACATATGAAATGGTTGATGAAGAAGAGACCACGGTATCCCAAAAGGGAAGTCATGAATATACAAAAGAGATTATTGCTTAAAAGCATAGTACATAGCTCAAATTTATCTCATTGTATATAAATGAACTTCAAAAAATATCAAAGACATCACACATATCACTAAGGGAACAAGAGATAGTGAAGATGCTTTGAGATAGGCAACAAGTATCACAAAGAAATACTACCAATTGAAGAAAAAGGTTTTTGCAATTTCATCACAAATATCACAAAGATATACCAAGTGAAGGAAAAAAGTCAAAACCACAACAATTGCATATAATTAGAAGCTTTCATGCCAAGAAGCAACCTACACAAGGTTGAGACTAGAAAAGTATGCATGGGATTGATACTTGTTACCGAGATGCATTGGTGATGACGAAGATGATCCTTTGTTAGTCATCATAGCTTGACTCCTAAAATCACATGGTGAGAACACCTTCCTTATGAATGAGGCAAGCATCCAATGCATATCCATTGTACCTAAAACAAAATTCAAGCACAAAATGGTTCCCAAACTCATTGGGTCCCATAGTAGTTAGATTTGCTACCCGCATGGGTAGCTACACACCCATGCGTTATACGGAGATGCAAGCCATATGTATCCGTTTTAGCTTGTTTTCCTAGTAAAACACGGATATTTGGTGTACAAAACTGGTTTCGGAATTTTCAAAAAAATATTTCTGGTCGTCATTTTTTAGCTTTTTTCATAGTTGACTTTTTTGTTGACTTTTGAGTCAAACTTTACTAAAAAAATCACAGCGGATGGAAAAAAATTCGAAAAAATTTCAAAATACTTTTTAATAATTCTATCAACTCTACTAGTGACATCCCCCTTGTCTACTTGAGTAATCTCATTTTACTGTTGCATATACGTTTCGGTCAAACTTAGGGTGTGTAGCTACCCATGGGGGGTAGCAAGTCTTTTCCGTATATAGGAAACACTCCACATAAATATGTGCATATAGATATGAAATTGAATTTCATGCACATCTTAGCCGATTTAGGATTCGGTGGAGTATCCCCTATATATTGGAACTAGAAAGACAAACATGCCATATAATAGATATATTAGAGAATATACATGCAAAGTCTTTCAAGAACCAAACGAGATACAATTTGGACGAAAATACCAAGTAAACCAAGAAGAGAGCACACCAAAGTGTGACACAAAAAGGTTGTCCAAATTATATCAAAATCCAAATCAACACATGATTGAGCAAAAATCAAATCAACATATGATTGATTCCAAAACACATCAACACATGAAGTGTGATATCAATAGGAATCGAATCAAAACAACACATGATTGATAAGACACCAATTGAAAATAAGATATCAATTAGGAGAAAAGATACCAAGAAGAGGATAATACTTGATGGAATCAAGTAAAGTAAAATAAAGCAATAAGGTATCAAAACTCCCACAATAAATATCAATTGAAACAAATATCTATATAGGAGATATTAAATTCCAATTAATACCAATTGAAGGTACATAGGTAAGGCCAATGAGCATATAAGATAAAAGAAAGAGACATGCTCAAAGGTTTTTCTCATTCTATAGGATAAACATAAAACAAGAAATGAGAAAGCAAGCTCCCAAAAGAGAGCAAGGTTACACCAAATAAACCAAACACTCTCTACACTTTTCATGATGGCACAAAGCATCAAAAGAAAAAGATTTATCTTCCATAAACACATAAGATAGAAATTAAATGCCAATTGAAAGGATCAAATATTGATAGAAAGGATAGTGTTCTAAATAAATAGGAATGCTCCCCCAAGATTCATGCATTATCTTTGATATTTGCATTTGAATACAAAATGCATGCACAAGGGATCATTACTCTCCATATTTTATTTCCAACACTAAACACCACCAATTGGAAAAAAATAGGATCCATGCAAGAGGCAAGGAAGACAAAGGGAGTCAAACAACGCAAGAGCCAATATGAAGATGGTCTACAAAATCCACCACAATTACTAGTATCACTTATCATGGACAAGGAGTATATAGAGATATTTCTCGGTGGTATATAGAAATGATGTTCAAGACCAACTTCACAACAAACAAGCATATGGCAAGAGATAAGAAATAAAACACCATATTTTGAAAAAGGTTTGTTGGTAGTTTCAAATATTCGAACCAACCGACAAATCCATCGTTAAAATAATATGAAACAAATGGTTTCTCAAATAATATATGGAAATGCATATTAGAGAAAAACCACACCAAGCAAACTCACGCAAACAAGAGCCAAAAGATAACCAAAAGGAAAATTGGAACTTGTTCGAGCAAACATGCCACATATGAATAAGATAATTTATAATATCAAATCTAAGTGGCAAACCTCAAATGTTCACATTTTGTGGGATTGTAATATGCACATAGCTTATTACTCCCCCATAATGTGATAATTCATTTTATCTAAGCAAGAGGCAAATAAAACCAACTAGAGAAATTAATGGACATTGTAGAATTTGAATTTCTCATGGATATGACATACCACATAGTAACTAGATAAGATTGAAATATCAACACTAGGTGGTGTGCCTCATGTACGCACATTTTTAGGATTGTGAAGTGCACAAAGCATATCACTCCCCCAAAATGGGATAGTACATTAATATCTCAAAAGAGCTAATTGAAATCAACACAAGATCCAATAAATCTCAACACAAAGTTACACATACATGATACACAACTATCATACACAACCTTGAATAACAAGACAAGTAGGAAAGTAGCATATCATATAGAAGCACATGCTAGGAACAAAACTAACACATGCAAGGGAGCAAGCAACTTTCAATGTATATGTGAATTAAATACAAGTTACCGCAAGGAGGAGCATAGGATGTGAGGTATGGCAATATAATCCAATTGACTTGGCTTGATGAAGTAATAATCATGAAGATCCCTTAATTCTTCAAAGATAGACAAGTCTCCAATGTCCTCCACCACAACCTATTGATCAAGTTTGAGCTCGTTGGTCCCCAACCAAGTTGGGTCCCATGAGGTTAGTCACAATAGGCTTGGCAACCCAAATGGTTCTTTTCTTGACACCACTTTGAGTTCCCACATACTTGGCAAACACATTGCCAACCCTATCCTTTCTAAGTGAATAAACATCATCAATTAAGATGGGGTTGGATAGGGTACCGATGGTGCATGAAGAAGCAAAGTGACCCTTGCCACGGCAAAGGTAGCAACATCGACTCTTCTCTTTCTTCTTAATGGGCTCCTCAACTTGAGGAGCATTGACTTGAGTCTTCTTAGGAGGTGGCCTTTGTTCAACTCGTGGTTGAGCACGAGATTGAACAAGAGGCTGCTTCCCTAGTTGCTTCTCACTAAGAGGCTTCTTCTTCATTGGGCAATCCCGAACATGGTGCCCTTCAATCTTGCACTTGAAGCAAGTAATCTTGGCCGGATTCTTAACTTGTACTTGGCCCTTCTTCTTCTCAAACTTGGACTTGATCTTGTTGTTGGAGTTGAATCCAAGTCCACTCTTGTCATTTGGGGATTGTTGCACACTCAACATTTTGTTAAGTGCACTCTTCCCTTCTGACGCTTTTCCAAGTCTTTTTTTCAAAGAAGTGACTTGGGCCTTGAGGTCTTTTATTTCCTCTACATGGTTAGTGGCAACAAAAGCACTAGAGGAAGTAGAAGCTTCATTGTTAGAGCAACAAGGCAATAAAGGTAATTCATCACATGATGTTCCAACATTTTGAGTGGATGAACTACTAGGACTAGCACATGGCAATATAGCATTTTTAGTTAAAGTTGTGCTATTATCCACATGAGGCTCACTAGATGTTACCTTTGTAGTGATGGCCTCATGAGCTAACTTAAGACTAGCATAGGATGCTAGAAGATCATCATTAGAGCTAGATAGCTTTTCATGACTTTCTTCCAACTTCCCATACTTGCTAGTTAGCATCTCAAGTTGAGCCCTTAGCTCAACATTCTCCTTCAAAATGGATGCTTCACAAGAATAGGAGTTAGTAGCACAAGCATCATTAACATTAGGAATAGAAGAAGAAAACTTAGCAAGCTCTTCCTTAAAGCTAGCATTTTCCTTTTTCGTGACTTTATATTTAGCATGAGCATGGTCACGTTCTTTAATGATTTTAGCAATTATTTCATTATGAGACTCCTCAATAGATTCTAGTTTCTCCTCAAGAGAAGCCCGAGTCTCTTGCTCTTCCTCAAGAGCATCTTCTAACGATGCCTTTTCCATAGCATCATCTCTTTCAATCTTACCCTTTTCTTCAAGGCTTGCTTCCAAAGCCTTAATAGTTTCCTCGCGCTCAACAAGGGTGCTCATGATTTCATAAAGGTTATCACAAGCATTTTTATTCTTTGAAAGAGCCTTAAGAATCATTAGACCTTTATTATGAAGGAGAGCATCATCATTTTCTACATCATCTTCTTCATCATTATTATCATTATCATTATCATCACTAGTAGAAGATTTAGCCATAAGGCAAAACATGGTTGATGAAGAAGAACAATTAATTTTTGAACTACTCCAGTTCACATCTTGTTCCATAGCTAATTGTGTTTCCTCTACATTATTATTCATACAAGATTTAGAGGGAACACAAATATTTTTATCATGGGAACAAGATAAAGCAAGCATATCATCGTGAGATTTATATAAGCAATTTTTGGATGATATGCAAGGACTACTAGCATGTATGAGATTTATAGGGCTATGTGTATTTAGGTCCAAAGATGAGGCATTGCAACAAGATAGAGATAAAAGATCATCAATAATGAGCTCACTATCAAAATTGCAAACCCCATCACTACTCACCATTACATTGGTTTGTGTCTTACCACATTTTGATGAAGTGGACGAAGATGAGAACTCATCACGGCCGGAGGTGGAGGGAGAACAATCATCCTCAATAGTGTTGGAGACTCCATATTTATCTTGAAGCTTGGTCCAAAGCTCATGAGCGTTCCGGAGAGGCATGATTGACTCAAAAACTACAATACTCACAAATTTGCAAAACTCATTAGAAGCTAGAGCATCTAGATATAAGTTTTTCTCATCCTCTAAAGTCGTACTTTTGTAATCCTTTGGAGGAGAAAAACCTATATCTAAGATACGCTCAATATTGGGGTCCAAGACCCGTAAGTGACTAAGCATATGAGTTTTCCAAACATTAAAATTTGTGCCATCGAATATAAAAGTGTGATCATGCACTAATCCTCTAAATGACATCTTTACTCTCTAGGCGGTAAAGCCAAACAAGAGAGACGAGGCTCTGATACCAATTGAAAGAACAAACTATGCCGAGATGTCGCCTAGAGGGGGGTGAATAGGCGATTAAAACTTTTCCGGTTTAAGGCTTGATAATTACGGAATAAAACTATGTGTTTAAATTAACAAGTCAACAACCTAATTATACTAGTTTCACCTATGTGCACCAACAACTTATGCTAAGCAAGGCAAGCAACAAGGTGAAAGCAAGATATAAAGCTTCAAGCACGAAGGCTATCACAATGTAAATTGCATAAGTAATGGAGGGAAGTGGAGGAATCAAGCTCACAAGATTGATTCCCTAAAAATGGGCAAGAATCATTGGAGGGAAGTGGAGGAATCAAGCTCACAAGATTGCAACAATGGAGGATAGAGAGAGAGAGTGAGTGAGCTCAAAAGGTTGTTTTACCAATGGGGAAGAAAAACCCCTTAAAAAGGTGCCCTGAAAAATCTGGCTGTTGGACTCAGATCAACACGCACATAGCCTTGATCAACACATAATTTTCTTCTCTTAGACTTGACTCCAACAAATGGAGATCAAGCAACGCAAATGGACACTCCTACAAATATAGTTCAATACAAACATTAGTCCATAGAGATTTCCATTAATTACCAAAACCACACATGGGGGCAACTATGCACTTTCAATGTCGCCCTCTACTTCTTTATATTTTTGCATATCACATAACTCAACAAAGTTATTTAAATGAGAGGCGGCATCATCACCACTAACACTAGAAAATTGCTCTTTCAAGACAATATTTAACAAGGCAGGATTTATCTCATAAAATTCAGCTGTGGAAGCCGGTGGAGCAATAGGTGTGCATATAAAATCATCGTTGTTCATGCTAGTAAAGTCACACAACTTAGTGTTCTCAGCTGAACCCATTTCAACAATAAAGAAGCAAGAAACTAAGCAAAACAAAAAGAGACTAGTTGCTGGAATTTTTAATTTTTTTGTGTTTTTTTTCAGTTTTAGAGCAAACGAAAGGCAAAACAAGACTAACAAAAAATAAACTAAGCAAGAAAGTGAAAGGATGTGTGAAACTCCCCTAGCTGAAGCTTCCAAGTCCCCGGCAACGGCGCCAGAAAAAGAGCTTGATGACGTGAATCACACGTTCGCTGGGGAACCCCAAGAGGAAGGTATGATGCAGCAAAGCAGCAGTTTCCCTTGATTACAAAACCAAGGTTATCGAACCAGTAGGACTTGGAGAAGGCCTTGCTAGGTGTCAACAGTGCCAGAAAAAGAGCTTATGGCATGTTGACGTGGACCTGCACATAATCACAAACAAACTACTTTGCCCCAACGAAACAGAGAGGTTGTCAATCTCTCCGGCTTGCTGAACACAAAGAATTAAATGTGCAGATGTAAAATATGATGAGAGTGAAATATGACCAGCGAGCAAACAATGATGGAAAGCTTTTAAAACGGTTGTAAACAGTGTAGGAAAATAGGACCGGGGTCCACAGATCACTAGTGGTGTCTCTCCAAAAGATACACATGATGGGTAAACAAATCACAGCATGGCAATTGACAAAATTGTGGGCGCATAACAATGCTATCATAAAACAATATAGTTCACTGCTCCATCTAATATGGGCATTACATCAAAATACATAGACCGTTATCCAACTGCATCTATGACTAATAATCCACCCTGAGATCGCTATCCAGCATGTCACCAGAAGTATTAAGTTGCAAGCAACAGATCATTGCAATAAGCAAAGTGCATAATGTAAGCAATGTAAATAACACAAGGAAATAACACCGCTGTTTTCTCCCTAGTGGCAACATCACATTCATGAGCATAAGTGTTTCTGTCAATCGCACTCAGCACACAAAGGCATGAACCCACTATCTAGCATAAATACCCTCTCTGAAGATACTAACAATTACTTGGCCAAAGCATCCACTAGCATCGGAGAGCATGCAAGATCATAGATAAAACATAACACATAGATGAACAAGAGTAATGATTTCCACAATTAATCGGATCCATGCAAACACATCATGTAGCAGTTACAGATACGATCTTGATCATGATAGGCAACTCACAAGATCTAAACAATGGAGTACAAGGAGAAGATATAACCATCTAGGTACTGCTATGGACCCGTCGTCCCGTGGTGGACTACTCACACATCATTCCGGAGGCAGGCATGGTGATGTAGATGCCTTCGGTGATGATTCCTGATCAAGGGTTGACGACGACTGCCTCAGATGTTTTTTGGAGAATATGCTCGGGTATCAAGGGTTTCCGCATCGAAGTCAATTTATAGGTGAAAGGGCAACTCGAGAAGACGTCGGAGGGCACCAAGTGGGCCCTAGGCACGGCCAAGGGGTGGGTCGCGCCTAGGTGGCATCTGGGGGTTGTGGGCCCCCCTGCAGCTCCCCTCCTGGCTCCGTCTTTATTCCTTTGTGAAAATAATTCACGTAAATTTTCAGCTGATTCCGAGAAACTTCCCTGAACAACTTTCCTGAAACAAAAAGACAGCAGAAAACAGGAACTGGCACTGGGCATCTTGTTAATAGGTTAGTTCCATAAATCATGCCAAAATGATATAAAACATTATAAAAACATGTGGCACTGATAGCATGGAAAATAAAAAAATTATAGATATGTCTGGGATGTATCAGTGCCCAAATAGATGGAAGTTGAGGAGAGAAAGAAAGAAGGCACTGGTGGTAATACATGGTGATGAGGCATAACAATTCAATTTGTTGTGGGACTATCGACAATAGTTGAGGACATCAAACCCTGGCTCTTTATCTTAGCACAAATAAGTCAATAGAGCAGGGACAAGTTAAGGAGTATTTGGAAACTTGGTATTTGTCTTATATATGATGCTTAAAAAAGAGAATTCTTTGTAGTATGTAGACTACTCATTTGCATTGATGGTTGCCGAATCAAAACAAGACAAGGGGCAATTACTTACTGCAGTTGGCATTGATCCCAATGATTGCATCTTTCCTATGACAATTGGGGTAGTTCAAGTGGAATGCACAAGTTTTTGGGAGTGTTTTTAACCACATTAAGATATGATCTCAATATCACAAACACTTCAACCTTCATAATAATGAGTGAAAAGAAGAAGGTAATTCTTTAAATTTGGAGAAAACCCATTTTATTTTTAGTATTTTGTTACTATTTTTATTGCTTCAAAAATCAGTGAATAGTTATATATATGTGCACAACAGTGTAGTATTTTTTAAAACATTCATTTACTACATGTCAGAGCTTGAAAAAATCATTAAATTTGGAGAAAACCATTTTACTTGTAGTATTCTTTTAATGCTTTAAAAATCTTGGAACAATCATTGAATATGTATATATATGTGCACAACATTTATTATTTTTAAAATATTCATTTACTACATGAAAGAGCTTGGGAAAATCATTAAACTTGGAGAAAATTATTTAAATCGAAGAAAACATATTTTACTTGTAGTACTATTTTTTACCATTTTTGTGCTTAAAAAATCTTGGAGAAATCAGTGAATATGTGTATATATATGTGCACAACATTGTACTATTTTTTAAATATTCATTTACTGCTTGACGGATCTTGTAAAAATCATTTAACTAAGGTAGTGTTTTCAATGTGGAGAGCCTCATTATGGCAGTGAAGACAATGTTTTGTGATGCAGAACACGGACATTGTGATAGGCATATGTATCAAAAATTTCACAACAAGCACAAAGGGGAAACATTGAAGAATGCTTTGTGGGCCATTGCAAGGTTAGGAAAAATACCAACTTGGAGAAAAAACATGGACAAACTACAAACTGACACACAATCAACTTTTGAGTGGGTTGAGGAACTACAACCAAACACCATTAAAGCCTTTTTTTTATGATTTCCCAAAATGTAACATGATGCTCAACAACACACTGAAGTGTTCAATTGGTACAATATTTGACTTGTTTCTCTTCCACTTGCAATCACTAACTCTGTCTTCGAATTGATTGGATTTTGTGCAGCTACATTTTAGATGCGAGAGAAATGTCAATGTTGTCCTCGCTAGAAATTTTCTACAAAATTCTGCATAAGATTGTTGGTAAAAAATAAGGAATCTGGAACATGCCATGGAATTTTTTTTTTCCAAATATTAAAACGAAATTGTACAAACTGACTGAATGGAGTGCAAATTGTCCTGTTATGGTTGCTGGTGGAGGGCTGTAACTTCATCAGAATTTGTAGGAGGAAATTGTGTGGATCTTAAAGTTAGGACTTGTGAACGTAGCAGATGGCAACTCACATGATACCTTGCCACCATGCAATAGCTTGTTGTAGAACACAAAAGATATATCCAGAAAAGCTTGTGCATAGCTGCTATTCCATTGACACTTACAAGAAGGCATATGGTTATAAGATGGCCCCACCCAGAGCTAGATGCCATTGAGAAAAGCAGAATGGAGTACTTGTCCATCCTCCACTATTTACCAAAGTCATGGGAAGGCCTAAGAAGAACAGGAGAAAAACATGAGAAGAGTTGGAGAAAAATGGAGCAAAGATGATTACAAGGGCATGTTGATAGTGCACTACTCAATATGTTAGAAGTCGCACTCGCAATCGCTGTTTCCGTCAAAGCTAGGGTTAGGGATTCGGGATTCAAAATTGGGGACTTGAGTATGGACTGATCGTGTTGATTCGCAGAGACATAGGAGTTTTTTCAAAAAAAAAAAAAAAAGCAGGTTCTCGTGCACACCCTTTTTTTTGCGAAACATAGTACAAACGCAGACGCTCACATACACGTGTACACACTCACCCCTATGAACGCACACACGCACACCCTACCCCTATGAGCACCTCCGAGAGACTGAGCTGGCGGGTCGAGTCTTGATATTGACGAAGTCAGCACTCACCACATGGGCCTCGCTGTTGACGGGAATGTCGTTTCCCACTGAAAAATATTCCGCCTAAATAAGAAACACCAGTGTCAAATCTGGATTTTAAACTCTCGTGGGCTGTGGGTACAACCACCCTCCTAATGCACGCCCTTCTACAGCCTGACAAGTGACAACACACGTGTTGTCTCCTAAGGGCTATTGTACGAATTCGAATCTGCATGACAAGGTTTTGTACCAATTAATCACAATCTGCAACTTGTTGTACGATTTTGCTCCCACCGGACAACTTCTTGTACTGCCAGTGTTTATACCTCGTGAGAAAGGGTTCCCTAGTTTTTTGCAGCATGCTCCTGAGGAGGCAGATCGGGATTCGGGACGGACGATCTGGTAGTAGACGCCTAGCGCGGGCATCATCTTATAGATGATCGATCTCATCTAATCCGTGAAATTGGTTGCTGATCAGTGTTAAGACTTTTAAACGCGATGACGCTGTAGAGCAGAGAGCACACCACACGATGGGACTGCGACTAACGGCCTGGGTACATCAATTGCAAATAAATAGTTCAAACTGTGAGCTAATCCTGTGCAGTGTGCAATTTTACTCTTGTAAGAAAAAAGAGTAAAAATTGCAGTATGCGCCATTTATTTTCCTCGGAGTGCTTAGGAGGTGAATTAATCAACCTCTAAATTTAATCGTACCCCACAACCTGCATTGGAGCTAGAGATCGATGTGGTGACTATTAGTTCAGCTGGCTCGCTGTCGATGGAGTTAGTTCCTCTCGAGCATCTCGCAGAACCTCTTGAAGGATTCGAGCTTCTGCAGCTTCATCTGGTCGTGGAACCTCCTGATGAAGACGTCGGCGACGTGGTCGATCTCGTCCTCCAGCCTGAACTCCACGCCGCCCCGTTCCGCCGCCGTGCGGGCAAGATCGATCACCGACCCTGGCACAGGCAGCGCGTTCGCCAGCTGCAGCTGCTTCGCCACACCCTCCTCTTTCTCCTCCTCGCTGCTCACCATGACCAACGACGGCGAATCGCTGCCACCACCGCCGTCCCGGCCCATGGCAAAGCTCGGCAGGCTGTTGAGCAGCACGAAGCTCGGCAGGTTCTGCAGCACGGCGGCCTTCCTACTTCCACCTCCACCGCCCGCGGCCGCAACAATGTGGTTGCCATTGCCGCGCTCGCTGTCGTCTTGGCTTCGGCCGCCCACGATTGCGTGGATCTTGCTGTTGATTGCGCTCATCAGGAGCTTCTTGTTCCGGAGGATGCCGAAGATGACGAGGCGCGTCCGGGCGGGGCTCGTCTTGGTGCGCATCGCCGCGGACCTCTCCCTCACGGCCGCCATGATGGCGGAGAAGAGGTGCTTCAAGAACTTGGACGCCTTCATCTTGATCGATCGATCGATCCTCCCCAAAATCGAATGGACGATGAGAAATGAACGAATGCAGCTGAGCAAAGTGCCGCACTGATGGTGCTTTCTGTGATTGTTTGTTACAGATAGCTGTGCACATGCAAATGTTTGGTTTTGGCATGGAGTTTGGTTCCTATGGCTCCATGGGTATATATAGGGGTGGTGAGCTGGGACTGAGAGTGAGATGGATAACTAATTAAGGTGGTTCTAAATCTTCAGGTCTTCTTCCAGGAAGCTTCAGCATCACATGCATGGATGAAAAGTTACATGTGCTAGCTACGAATTATGATGGGCACTCAAGAAATGAGAAAATGAGAGGGTCCGGGCAGGCAGCGGAAAGGTAACTAGGATTAAAGCCAAAGTAGCAGCAAAAAAGATGACGCACACACAAAGAAAAAGCAACAGAAACACCAATGTTTTTTGTTCCGTGCATGGTCCCAAGAACTCGTAACCATAGATCTCGATCATGCATGCGCAGGAGCATTTGTGTTGGAGATACTATGAGTTTGCTTCTTCTGAGATTATGCTGAAACAATTATCTCTTGATTATTGAATAAAGCACCTGGGCCTAACAATATACCAGCAGAATTCAATCAGCACTATTGGGAGGTGGTAAAAGTTGATATTATGCGCTTGCTTGATGATTTTTACAATGGCACACTGGATGTGCAACGATTAAACTATGGGGTTATATATTACCTTTATTACCAAGGGGAGTAAAAGCCCGGTAGAAAAAGAATATCTCTTGATTAATTGTGGACTTGCAACTTACCAACTATGCTACATGTGAGGCTGCACCCCTTTCCTTTGCTTGTCGTTTGTCAATCCAATACCTTTTCCAATATATATTTAAGCACTAATGATGATAATAGGAAAACCCTATCGACCGATAGGAGAGCCGTTTTGGCTCCCGGGTACATATGCACCCTTTATTTAAAATACTTTTTTTTGAAATGTCAACAAATTTGCAAAGGAATAGTCGCGCATAGATCTTAACATTCTATATATTCTCAAAGTCGTTTCACGAAAAAATGATATTATTTATGGCCTTTGTAAAATGACAAAATTTGGTGTTAAAATAAGGCTTTTTCACGAGACTTTTTTTTATCTTTTTTACACATACTACCAAAAAAATAACGGTTTTCGCGAAATGAATTAGTGAGCGCATAGAATGTGAAGTCGTATCGACGAAATTTTATTTCAGAATTATTTGACATTTTGAAATGGATTTCACGGCTTCTTTTCTAGAAGAAACCCGTTTGGAATTCTAATGGAGGTGCATGACTATCGTCAACTTTTTCGCCAGATGTTTTCAATGCGTAACCATCTTTGTGTTTTCATCATTTGAGTCTTTTTAGTCCTCGCTAGTAGTTTCAGTAAATCATAGTCACCTAACATTGCAACTTCCCAGCAGCTGTGCTAGATTGTGGAATTAGATGGTTTCGGCGCATAACCATCTCTGCTAAGGAAGTAGAGTTCATATAGTGATACCGCTAATAGCTAGACTAAAATCAGCCATCGATTATAGCCAACTCCTGCCGAGGGAATCTCGATCGATCGGAAGCCTTCGTCGCTAAGGGTTCACCTCACCTCACCTTGGCGCCGCATCTAGTACCCTGCCTTTTGTCCTGCCTCGGGTGGTAGGAGCAAATGGTAGTACACTGCAGCTGTTCTCCACGGACCAAACAAACCCTTTTTCCCAAAGCTGAAATGCAGGCCAAATCTTTCATCTCCTCTCTTTTTTCCCTGCTGCTTTGTTTTACGACCTGTAAAAATATTGCCACTTGCCGGGTACATGTTAGGACATGTAAGACAAATTATACATTGTTCAAAATTGTACAGTAGATCCGGAATATATAAAAGATGCTGCAATATGGCGATATGAACCGGTTGACCTTATGTATAACATCCATGCATGCGCAAACAGCGTGTGCCTAGTTTCGTTATGGTCGCCGTTAGGTAGCAGCCATGATGTCTCGAAAGCTTGGATTCGCATATGTTCTGAATCCGAACATGTATGTCCAGAATTTCCGGCACGTGTGATGCTCATTTTGGTTAAAGACCCCGTGTGTTGCGACGAAAAACACCTAAAAACAAGGTTTTGGTGGAGGAGAGTAAAACCTAGAGTAATGTTTTACGCTTCATTTGGAAGCTCAGTTTTTCCAAATTATTTGGAGGATAATATGGTTTCTAAAAAATACAACGGTATCAAATACTTTGAGATGTTTGGAGCCAACAAATACTTTAAGATACTGAGGTATGCTCCAAAGACATAGTTTTTTTTTTTTTTGCACTATTAAAAACTTCACTCATTACCTGTTTTTCTAAACCGAAGTATTCTCTTTCCTAGCAATAAAATACTCTGGTTTTAGAATACTACAGTTTTAGAAAACCAGAGCTGCCAAACATATCCTTCAGTTGGAGTGTCAACTTGTATTGCTTATTTTTACCAACTGCTTCTTGGGGTGTTTTGCATGAGTAATGTCCCCACGTGTGAGGATGATTGTATTTGCTTATTTAGATCTTTTGTAAGTTGGTGGTCCATAGTGAAAGATATCCATTCAAAAATGAAAAAAAAAGAGTGCATGTCCGCTCGCCTTGCAATGTACATTTAGCACCAAAGATTTATTTCTTGCTTGTGCTCTGAACTTCATCTAGGAAACGCGAGGTACTTCGCCACATCGCGCGACTAACGGTCTGTACGGTCGTACCAGTCCGACACACAGAGCTTGAGCTGGCTCAAAACGATCCGATCGCCGATCGGCACCATCTGCAGCAGATGATCTGCTGCCGGCGGCGGGAAGTGCTCGCCCGATGAGTGTTCGTGGACATGCGGCTGGGAGCAGGACGAGACCGGAAGACTGGCACCAGTGCTGCCGGCGAATCCGCGCCGAAATCGGGATGGGCCGTCTCCGGCGAGCCTTGCGTCCCAGACCTGGCTTGCTCGAGCACTCGATCGAGTTGAGGCCTCGCCGACTTGAGTGAATCTTGTACTGCTTAAGTGGACCTACTGTCTCGGATCCATGTTGTCGTTGAATCGGATGTTCGTGGCCTATAAGATTATAAGATATAAGAGGACATGGAGAAGCCAAAGGCTACTTATATCATTATATGTCAGTCAGTTGAAATGGCCTAGCTGCATCCAAGCGACAATTCAGATTTCAGGACACTGCAATAACCAGTAGTAGTACTGACCAACAGAACCTGAATCAACACAGGTGCACGTTTCATATTAAACGACAAAGGAAACACAACCTCGCTGCATCCAAAGCGACAATTCAGATTTCAGGACACTGCAATAACCAGTAGTAGTACTGACCAACTGGGTAGAAACCCCTCGTTGCAGAACAAGGCTAGAAAAAGCGACGACGGATAAGTTTCATGGCATCACCAAAGTCGGGCATTACAAGTTTTGTCCAGGCATTGTTCGCTGGACTAGAGAGCTGCTGGTATTATCATCAAAATGCTAGCATCCTAAAGGCAAGCCAACCCCTACCCCACATCAGGGCTTGAGGGCCAGGGCCACCCCGAACTTGGGGCTCTTCTCGATGGCCTTGGTGTCGATCTCGGTGGAGAAGGTGATGAGGGACTTGGGCCTCCACGCGTGCTGGAGGAGCGCGCTGGCAATGCCGAAGTTGTTGAAGCGCGCCTTCACAGTGGTCAGGGGGTCCAGCTCGTGCTGCGTACCCATGGTGACGGTGTTCTCGTTGCTTGAGAAGGTGTGAGCGATCTCTGCTCCCACAGCTGTGGTGCTGTGCACCTGGTGGTAGTAGGAAGCAGCCAGGGTGTCTCCCTTGTTGTTCCTGGATTTGCAAATTGAACACCATTAGTGCCAGATCATGCAGAGATAATAAACACACAATAAAGTGCTCGTTGAACCTCATAAGCAATAAACTAATCTGATTCAGAACTTAACAAGGCAGCTAAGGGCAATTGAGACTTGCAGAAGGTAACACATGTAAAGACTTGACAACTTCAGATGCAGCAAAGTGTGAATACACTGGTAGAAACAACTTACAGATTCAGGGAAGCAGTGAGATCCTGATCGGTGTGGCTCACTCCAGCATTGTACTTGGTGAAGTCCCCAGAGGCAGTATCAAATGCAACATCAATGCCAAAAGCTACCGCTTTAGTCCCAAATACACCAGAAAAGTTAACAAGAGGGTTTGAATTCAGGCCAACACTGGCATTGATGCCAGCATGGGGATGCAAGTACTGGAGTTCAGCCTGAAACCACAAGAGAGGGGATTAAACTGAATTCAGATTGGCTTCTAAACATTTATGGCACCACAGAAGTAAAACTGTAAAAGCGACACTACTTTCCCAGGGGCAGGCTAAGAGAGGGGATCAGACAGCATTCAGATTGACATCTAAAACATTCAACTACAAAATGTACAAGTGATAATACCTTCCCAGGGGCAGACTTCTGGTAGGGGGTAGGATAAGATAAAGTTCCCTTCAAGCCTGGTGTGTACAGCTCATTAATGGTGACTGTAGTTGTAACCTGGTAAAAGGGAAAAAACAGTGTCACTGATACTGAAACTGAGGCCCTAATTTCAGGACTTGTAAACATCAGTGGAAGACAACTTCACTGAGTCTGAAGTACAAGCAAAAGGAGGGGACCTACCTTTGAGTCTGAAGTTGCTTTCACATCCACTGTATATTTCTTGTTCTTCAGCTGGCTTTGGATCTCACTGAAGATAACTTCATTTTTCTTTGTGCCTGCAACAGTAATTGCCTATACAGCATAAAGATGAACACGTCATTAGAACAACAGTAAGATTTTCATACCTATCAGTACAACAATTCCCTAACAAAGAAATTCCTATGTTTGGCCATAACGTGCACCACTGTGAAAGTTCACACATGCAGCAGTCACTAAATTTACTTATTAGATTCACAAAATTATAAAATATAATAAACAAAGAATCTTATAAGATTTCTAAAGATGAGATCGTGCTAGTAACTGCAGCAAGAAACCACAACTGAAACCACCTAGTTGAGCGCCAACAGGATATTATAAACACAAACCAACATAAGGCGTTAAGACTCAGTGACCCATGATTTGAACATGCCAGAATGGTAAAACCGAACATAATCTACAAAGCTATGCAAAAAAACTGAAGTCACATTCAACACATGCATCAGAATAATTCACTGAAAAGTGGAAACAGGTACGTAATATTCAACGAGTACCAACTTATAGCCCAAGTATATATAACTGAAAGAACCACTAGATGTAAATATTCAAATGCTGGCAGGTATTTTCCAGTTATGAAGTCATTGCTGAATGAATTAAGTCACAGACCAAAACATACAGCTTGCTAAAACAAAATTCAGAATGTTTTGATGTTCAGAAAAAAATAAGGCACTGCCAAATCAGATGTGAGGACGTGCTAGGGAAAACTTCAGATGATATAAAGACTATGCAAACATGGATTAGCTAACATGTACATTCCAAAGGACTAGCAGCGACTTACTACAACAATCATGGCACAACAACACTAGTTCATGTGAGAAAACACACCGGGTTAAAACTAAAAAGGAATCTGACATGGGTAAACCAGGATATGATGGAACAAAATTAGCTTACGAGTTACAAACAGCATAATGTTTACCAAATCAGCTCCATGCAAAGCCTAAAACTCTACAGACTGGACATACACCGACACTGCATTCGCCATCAAAAACTGTAAACAAGGTTGTATGCTGGGGTCATTTATAACAATCAAACAAGCAAATCTACTCTAGCCTAGTCTAAGCACCGCCACCTTGAGAGGAAACTGATCAGAACAATCCCCTGTTAAGCCTTGAGCCACGGCCTCAACATGTTAGACCCAAAACCCACACAAAAACAGCACATAAAGCAGCAAGTCCAACACCAACCGCGCCGAATGCCGACGCGAATCCTCCATCGGAGACTAGCCACCAACATGAATCGCGCTTTGGAAAAGCAAAACCAAAAAGTAAACTGCTGACCATCCCCGACTCAAACTAAAAACCCTAATCTACTGTTCATCCGAGTACCACCACACCCAGGCAAGCATCTACTCGCACCAAGAAGACCAGTCGACGGAAAGGGGAACGTGATAAGCTCGCTCTACGAGGAGGGAGTGGGAAGGGAGGCGGCACTCACAGCTCCGTTGGCGGCGGTGGTGGTGAGCGTGAACTTCTGGTCGGTGTTGTAGTCCTTGTAGAGGAGATCTGCAGATTCCACCGAGAAGAACCGAGCATTAGCAAGCAGGAACCCAGCAAACAACAGCAGAAGCTACCGAATCAAGAGGGGAATAAATAAATAAGACGGCGTCCGAACCCCTGGCCTTCTTGCCGATCTCGGTGTAGAGCCCAGGACCCACGGGGCCGGCGGCGGGGACGGCGGCCGGGGCGGGGGCGGGGACGGCGACGGGGGCCGGGACGTAGTCCATGGCGAGAGGAGGCAGGAGGGCGGCGGCTTCCGCGGCTGGAGGAGAGAGAGGAATGTGATTTGGGTGGAAGAAGGCAGAGATGACGGGACAAGGGAGGAGAGGGCTCAGGTTTTATCGGCGCGTGCGGGGGAGAGCAGATGGACGGCCCAGATCTGTCGCGGGTGCCTGGCCTTTCTTTTTCTTGAAGAGAAAGAAGGTGCGGCCTGTTCTTGGGAAGAGGGAAATGGATGGGGTAGTAGTGGTGAATTCTCCTCTGTTTCTTGAGTGAAAAGAAGGTCGTTTTTACGGCGGTATGCATTATAACAGGACTAGTCTGCAAAATGTACAATGACCGAGCTGTGCACGCGGAATATTCCGAAAAAAATGTGCGCATAAACTGCTCTCAAGGTTAATTCAAGTTAATTGGGTTAATTCAATGGAAGCTTCGGTCAGCTAACGATGCAGACAAGGCATATTCAAGCAGGAAATCAGATTAACAATGAAGAACACGCATCCAGGGTGCATCCACAAGTACCCCATCACAATCACAAGAAAAGCATCAGTTCAAAAGAATTGACCAAATTATGTCACGAATTGCTCAGTTAAAACTTAAAAATGCAGCTGGGATCAATAACCCAATCAAACAGGACAAGATTATCCAACCCAAGTGCTCACTAACATCAGCATCTCTCTCATTCTCACTCTCACTTGACAAAGCAGGGTACTGTCGGGTCTTCTCTCCAGGCGGGAGTGGACGAACCAAAACAAACCAGGGGTGCGGAACAAACTTCAGCTATACAAAGACACTAGGCAGAGGCGCAAAACCCTATAAATAAGTCGAACTCCGCAACGAAATTAAGCAGCTGGTCCCGATGTCGCAGCATTTTTTACATCAGAAGCAAAACACAATCAGAGCAAACCACCGCCGTCCACCCAGAACAAACGTCGATCAGAGGGTCTGGTGTTCGGTGATGGTCATCGACTCTTCAGCGTCTCCACTCGGCCTTCATCGTTCTCTCTACACATGATTTAGAGCATTAGAAGGCAAGTAAAGCTCAAGTGGGAAATGAGATATACATAGCAAATACCATTTAGCAGCAGCACATGGAAATGAGATTAATATGGTTTGGCAGCACTCATTGCCATGTGATGGATTTCATTTAACCATTCCTTGGAACCTAAACCCGATTCAGAAGATGGCTCAAATGCTATTCACGGATCCCAGAGTGCTTGCATAAGCAGCTCCGAGTTATTTTAGGCAACAGTTCATTCAGATAATCTTATTACTCTAGTGAAACTAAATAAAAATAGTAGTCAATTATCTAATTATTAATTTTGTGGAACTAAATAAGAAGGATAGATGCCTTTTTTATCAGTAATTGCAAACAAAAATGTAAGCATGGAACAGTCTCACATCTTATGCATAAGAGACAAAGTCGACAGTATATGATGTATAAGAGACAAAGTCGACAGTATATGATGTATATCAAGACTTTGGATTCTACCAACAACCCCCTTATCAATTACACAGGTTACTTTAAAATAAGTGGAAACAGTTTGAACATAATGAAGATAATAAAATCAATTAGATAATAATGACAAGGCATAGAATAGATTTACTAATGTCATCTCGACTATTCAACGATCCTGTACTACTTACCAGTTGCGTCTCTTGATGACAGCATAGACTTGTCGGCTTTCACTCCCTCTTTGTTACCAGAATGTGTTGGCCTTTGTGTACGCGGCGAAGCCGAGTTTTGCTTGCCATTTGCCGGCGAAGGGAGGGAATGGCGGCGTGTGTAGACAGTTTTTTCTGCTGAATCAGCACTAAGCCTAGGTGATATCTGTCCCCCGCAGTTTCGCCTTTGCAGATTTTGTTGCCGCCATGTAGCTCGGCACGGATGGAGAGTTTTTGGAGCCATTTTCTGGATATTCTGGCTTAGCTGAGAATGAAGACCTCCTAATGCCACCTTTAAGGCTTTCCGCAGAGAGAGGCTCTTCTCTGGATCTCTGGTCCACATCATTCACTAAAGCATTTTCTTCATTATCAATGTCTTGCAGAGGCATAATTTCAGCTGCTGTGGCAACAACAGTTGGCTCATCAACTCTTTCTTCAGTTGTGACTGATATGAAGTAACTTCCACTTCAGGTTTGAGATCAGGTACCATGATGTCCATCTTTGCACTTT
>QRDG01000361.1:503575-659370 GCA_012064385.1 Puccinellia tenuiflora
AGAATTTCCGCACGTGTGATGCTCATTTTGGTTAAAGAAGGAGCCCCGTGTGTTGCGACGAAAACCACCTAAAACAAGGTTTTGGTGGAGGAGAGTAAAACCTAGAGTAATGTTTTACGCTTCATTTGGAAGCTCAGTTTTTCCAAATTATTTGGAGGATAATATGGTTTCTAAAAAATACAACGGTAATCAAATACTTTGAGATGTTTGGAGCCAACAAATACTTAAGATACTGAGGTATGCTCCAAAGACATAGTTTTTTTTTTTTTTTTTGCACTATTAAAAACTTCACTCATTACCTGTTTTTCTAACCGAAGTATTCTCTTTCCTAGCAATAACTACTCTGGTTTTAGAATACTACAGTTTAGAAAACCAGAGCTGCCAAACATATCCTTCAGTTGGAGTGTCAACTTGTATTGCTTATTTTACCAACTGCTTCTTGGGTGTTTTGCATGAGTAATGTCCCCACGTGTGAGGATGATTGTATTTGCTTATTTAGATCTTTGTAAGTTGGTGGTCCATAGTGAAAGATATCATTCAAAAATGAAAAAAAAAGAGTGCATGTCCGCTCGCCTTGCAATGTACATTTTAGCACCAAAGATTTATTTCTTGCTTGTGCTCTGAACTTCATCTAGGAAACGCGAGGTACTTCGCCACATCGCGCGACTAACGGTCTGTACGGTCGTACCAGTCCGACACACAGAGCTTGAGCTGGCTCAAAACGATCCGATCGCCGATCGGCACCATCTGCAGCAGATGATCTGCTGCCGGCGGCGGGAGTGCTCGCCCGATGAGTGTTCGTGGACATGCGGCTGGGAGCAGGACGAGACCGGAAGACTGGCACCAGTGCTGCCGGCGAATCCGCGCCGAAATCGGGATGGGCCGTCTCCGGCGAGCCTTGCGTCCCAGACCTGGCTTGCTCGAGCACTCGATCGAGTTGAGGCCTCGCCGACTTGAGTGAATCTTGTACTGCTTAAGTGGACCTACTGTCTCGGATCCATGTTGTCGTTGAATCGGATGTTCGTGGCCTATAAGATCATAAGATATAAGAGGACATGGAGAAGCCAAAGGCTACTTATATCATTATATGTCAGTCAGTTGAAATGGCCTAGCTGCATCCAAGCGACAATTCAGATTTCAGGACACTGCAATAACCAGCAGTAGTACTGACCAACAGAACCTGAATCAACACAGGTGCACGTTTCATATTAAACGACAAAGGAAACACAACCTCGCTGCATCCAAAGCGACAATTCAGATTTCAGGACACTGCAATAACCAGTAGTAGTACTGACCAACTGGGTAGAAACCCCTCGTTGCAGAACAAGGCTAGAAAAAGCGACGACGGATAAGTTTCATGGCATCACCAAAGTCGGGCATTACAAGTTTTGTCCAGGCATTGTTCGCTGGACTAGAGAGCTGCTGGTATTATCATCAAAATGCTAGCATCCTAAAGGCAAGCCAACCCCTACCCCACATCAGGGCTTGAGGGCCAGGGCCACCCCGAACTTGGGGCTCTTCTCGATGGCCTTGGTGTCGATCTCGGTGGAGAAGGTGATGAGGGACTTGGGCCTCCACGCGTGCTGGAGGAGCGCGCTGGCAATGCCGAAGTTGTTGAAGCGCGCCTTCACAGTGGTCAGGGGGTCCAGCTCGTGCTGCGTACCCATGGTGACGGTGTTCTCGTTGCTTGAGAAGGTGTGAGCGATCTCTGCTCCCACAGCTGTGGTGCTGTGCACCTGGTGGTAGTAGGAAGCAGCCAGGGTGTCTCCCTTGTTGTTCCTGGATTTGCAAATTGAACACCATTAGTGCCAGATCATGCAGAGATAATAAACACACAATAAAGTGCTCCTTGAACCTCATAAGCAATAAACTAATCTGATTCAGAACTTAACAAGGCAGCTAAGGGCAATTGAGACTTGCAGAAGGTAACACATGTAAAGACTTGACAACTTCAGATGCAGCAAAGTGTGAATACACTGGTAGAAACAACTTACAGATTCAGGGAAGCAGTGAGATCCTGATCGGTGTGGCTCACTCCAGCATTGTACTTGGTGAAGTCCCCAGAGGCAGTATCAAATGCAACATCAATGCCAAAAGCTACCGCTTTAGTCCCAAATACACCAGAAAAGTTAACAAGAGGGTTTGAATTCAGGCCAACACTGGCATTGATGCCAGCATGGGGATGCAAGTACTGGAGTTCAGCCTGAAACCACAAGAGAGGGGATTAAACTGAATTCAGATTGGCTTCTAAACATTTATGGCACCACAGAAGTAAAACTGTAAAAGCGACACTACTTTCCCAGGGGCAGGCTAAGAGAGGGGATCAGACAGCATTCAGATTGACATCTAAAACATTCAACTACAAAATGTACAAGTGATAATACCTTCCCAGGGGCAGACTTCTGGTAGGGGGTAGGATAAGATAAAGTTCCCTTCAAGCCTGGTGTGTACAGCTCATTAATGGTGACTGTAGTTGTAACCTGGTAAAGGGAAAAAAACAGTGTCACTGATACTGAAACTGAGGCCCTAATTTCAGGACTTGTAAACATCAGTGTAAGACAACTTCACTGAGTCTGAAGTACAAGCAAAAGGAGGGGACCTACCTTTGAGTCTGAAGTTGCTTTCACATCCACTGTATATTTCTTGTTCTTCAGCTGGCTTTGGATCTCACTGAAGATAACTTCATTTTTCTTTGTGCCTGCAACAGTAATTGCCTATACAGCATAAAGATGAACACGTCATTAGAACAACAGTAAGATTTTCATACCTATCAGTACAACAATTCCCTAACAAAGAAATTCCTATGTTTGGCCATAACGTGCACCACTGTGAAAGTTCACACATGCAGCAGTCACTAAATTTACTTATTAGATTCACAAAATTATAAAATATAATAAACAAAGAATCTTATAAGATTTCTAAAGATGAGATCGTGCTAGTAACTGCAGCAAGAAACCACAACTGAAACCACCTAGTTGAGCGCCAACAGGATATTATAAACACAAACCAACATAAGGCGTTAAGACTCAGTGACCCATGATTTGAACATGCCAGAATGGTAAAACCGAACATAATCTACAAAGCTATGCAAAAAAACTGAAGTCACATTCAACACATGCATCAGAATAAATTCACTGAAAAGTGGAAACAGGTACGTAATATTCAACGAGTACCAACTTATAGCCCAAGTATATATAACTGAAAGAACCACTAGATGTAAATATTCAAATGCTGGCAGGTATTTTCCAGTTATGAAGTCATTGCTGAATGAATTAAGTCACAGACCAAAACATACAGCTTGCTAAAACAAAATTCAGAATGTTTTGATGTTCAGAAAAAAATAAGGCACTGCCAAATCAGATGTGAGGACGTGCTAGGGAAAACTTCAGATGATATAAAGACTATGCAAAACATGGATTAGCTAACATGTACATTCCAAAGGACTAGCAGCGACTTACTACAACAATCATGGCACAACAACACTAGTTCATGTGAGAAAACACACCGGGTTAAAACTAAAAAGGAATCTGACATGGGTAAACCAGGATATGATGGAACAAAATTAGCTTACGAGTTACAAACAGCATAATGTTTACCAAATCAGCTCCATGCAAAGCCTAAAACTCTACAGACTGGACATACACCGACACTGCATTCGCCATCAAAAACTGTAAACAAGGTTGTATGCTGGGGTCATTTATAACAATCAAACAAGCAAATCTACTCTAGCCTAGTCTAAGCACCGCCACCTTGAGAGGAAACTGATCAGAACAATCCCCTGTTAAGCCTTGAGCCACGGCCTCAACATGTTAGACCCAAAACCCACACAAAAACAGCACATAAAGCAGCAAGTCCAACACCAACCGCGCCGAATGCCGACGCGAATCCTCCATCGGAGACTAGCCACCAACATGAATCGCGCTTTGGAAAAGCAAAACCAAAAAGTAAACTGCTGACCATCCCCGACTCAAACTAAAAACCCTAATCTACTGTTCATCCGAGCACCACCGCACCCAGGCAAGCATCTACTCGCACTAAGCAGACCAGTCGACGCAAAGGGGAACGTGATAAGCTCGCTCTACGAGGAGGGAGTGGGAAGGGAGGCGGCACTCACAGCTCCGTTGGCGGCGGTGGTGGTGAGCGTGAACTTCTGGTCGGTGTTGTAGTCCTTGTAGAGGAGATCTGCAGAGTCCACCGAGAAGAACCGAGCATTAGCAAGCAGGAACCACCAGCAAACAACAGCAGAAGCTACCGAATCGAAAGGGAAAATAAATAAACAAGACGGCGTCCGAACCCCTGGCCTTCTTGCCGATCTCGGTGTAGAGGCCTGGACCCACGGGGCCGGCGGCGGGGACGGCGGCCGGGGCGGGGGCGGGGGCGGGGACGGCGACGGGGGCCGGGACGTAGTCCATGGCGAGAGGAGGCAGTAGGGCGGCGGCTTCCGCGGCTGGAGGAGAGAGGAAGACGGATTTGGGTGGGGAAGACGGATGACGGGGCAAGCGAGGAGAGGGCTCAGGTTTTATCGGCGCGTGCGGGGGAGAGCAGATGGACGGCCCAGATCTGTCGCGGGTGCCTGGCCTTTCTTTTTCTTGAAGAGAAAGAAGGTGCGGCCGCTTCTTGGGAAGAGGGGAAATGGATGGGGTAGTAGTGGTGAATTCTCCTCTGTTTCTTGAGTGAAAAGAAGGTCGTTTTCACGGCGGTGAGTGAGTTATTTCTTTTGGTTTCATCAGGACACGATTGATGAAATCTATGCATTATAACAGGACTAGTCTGCAAAATGTACAATGACCGAGCTGTGCACGCGGAATATTCCGAAAAAAATGTGCGCATAAACTGCTCTCAAGGTTAATTCAAGTTAATTGGGTTAATTCAATGGAAGCTTCGGTCAGCTAACGATGCAGACAAGGCATATTCAAGCAGGAAATCAGATTAACAATGAAGAACACGCATCCAGGGTGCATCCACAAGTACCCCATCACAATCACAAGAAAAGCATCAGTTCAAAAGAATTGACCAAATTATGTCACGAATTGCTCAGTTAAAACTTAAAAATGCAGCTGGGATCAATAACCCAATCAAACAGGACAAGATTATCCAACCCAAGTGCTCACTAACATCAGCATCTCTCTCTCATTCTCACTCTCACTTAACAAAGCAGGGTACTGTCGGGTCTCTCTCCAGGCGGGAGCGGACGAACCAAAACAAACCAGGGGTGGGAACAAACTTCAGCTATACAAGGACACTAGGCAGAGAAGCAAAACCCTATAAATAAGTCGAACTCCGCAACGAAATTAAGCAGCTGGTCCCGAATGTCGCAGCATTTTTTTACATCAGAAGCAAAACACAATCAGAGCAAACCACCGCCGTCCACCCAGAACAAATGTCGCCACGCCAGATCAAACGGAACGGAGGGTCTGGTGTTCGGTGATGGTCATCGACTGCCGTCGGTCTTCAGCGTCTCCACTCGGCCTTCATTGTTCTCTCTGCACATGATTTAGAGCATTAGAAGGCAAGTTAAGCTCAAGTGGGAAATGGGATATACAGTCCTACACTCCTACTCTACATAGCAAATACTCCCTCCGTCCAAAAATAAGTGTCTCAAATTTGATTTGGCAGCACATGAAAATGAGAGTAATATGATTTGGCAGCACTCATTGCCATGTGATGGATTTCATTTAACCACTTCTTCCTTGGAACCTTAACCCAATTCAGAAGATGGCTCAAATGCTATTCACGGATCCCAGAGTGCTTGCATAAGCAACTCCGAGTTATTTTAGGCGACAGTTCATTTGGATGATCTTATTACTCTAGTGAAACTAAATAAAATTAGTAGTCAATTATCTAATTATTAATTTTGTGGAACTAAATAAAAAGGATAGATGCCTTTTTTTATCAGTGATTGCAAACAAAAATGCAAGCATGGAACAGGCCGTCACATCTTATGCATAAGAAACAAAGTCGACAGTATATGATGTATATCAAGAATTTGGATTCTACCAACAACCCCCTTATCAATTACACTAGTTACTTTAAAATAAGTGAAAACAGTTTGAACATAATGAAGATAATAAAATCAATTAGATATTATGACCAGGCACGGAATAGATTTACTAATGTGATCTCGAGTATTCAACAATCCTGTACTACTTACCAGTTGCGTCTCTTGATGAGAGCATAGACTTGTCGGCTTTCACTCCCTCTTTGTTACCAGAATGTGTTGGCCTTTGTGTACGCGGCGAAGCCGAGTTTTGCTTGCCATTTGCCGGCGAAGGGAGGGAATGGCGGCGTGTGTAGACAGTTTTTTCTGCTGAATCAGCGCTGAGCCTAGGTGATATCTGTCCCCGCAGTTTCGCCTTTGCAGATTTTGTTGCCGCCATGTAGCTCGGCACGGTTGGAGAGTTTTTGGAGCCATTTTCTGGATATTCTGGCTTAGCTGAGAATGAAGACCTCCTAATACCACTTTTAAGGCTTTCGGCAGAGAGAGGCTCTTCTCTGGATCTCTGGTCCACATCATTCACTAAAGCATTTTCTTCATTATCAATGTCTTGCAGGGGCATAATTTCAGCTGCTGTGGAAACAACAGTTGGCTCATCAACTCTTTCTTCAGTTGTGACTGGATATGAAGTAACTTCCACTTCAGGTTTGAGATCAGGTACCATGATGTCCATCTTTGCACTTTCCAATAGATCACCATTGTGAGGTTCTTGAATCTCAGGATAAACTGGAACTTCCTGTGCATTCCGTTGTGGTTTCTCACATTGGACCTCTGGATGGTCAGGGATCTCAGTTGTAGGACTTGATACCTTTGAAGCTTCTGCCATGGAATTAGTTACCTTTCGAAGACTACGTTTAACCTTCTCAAGTTCAGTTAACTGGCTATCAGGCACTGAATCAGCAGGAGTGCTAGTGAACTTCCTTGGGTTCCGTCTAGTTTTTTCAGTTTCCACCGGTATGTTTATTTGAGGAGGCTCAGCTGACAGCGCAGAACTTTTCCGCGCATTGCGTTTTAGTTTCCCTGACTCTGTTTCCATTGCATAGCTGGCCCTCCTTGTTTGCGGCTTCGCATCAGCAACAGCAGCTCTCTTTGTTTGGTAGATGGATTTCCAGACACGACTTATGGTCCATCGCTCTAACCAGTTGAAGGCTGAATTTGGATCCCTCTCGTCATACTGAAAGTGAAGAGCCTCTACCAGAATCTGTGAAGCTAGAAGCTACAAGACATACAAAGAAAAAAAGTTCATTTCAGGCATAAAGAAATAACATAAATACAGACAGCAAAAGAGCTATATGAGAGGATGCCATGTATTTGGTCAATGAATGAGCACAAGGTGGCCAGACAACAGGGTCAGGACAATTGGTTTAGCAGAAGCTAGAACATATCCAAGCTCTCAAATGACTATATAGAGGGCACAGACATTTATACCTTACGAGCAAAAGCATTTGATGCTAACTTCTCCTTCCATGCATCTGGCTTAGCACCCTGAGAAAAGAATTGAAAGTTTACATTTTAGTTAAGATACCAAATATAAGGTCATTCATGCAAACTTTCCATCTTGATCAAACATAGCGTACAAAATGAAATAAAAGCATTAAAAAGATCCCAAAAAATTGGCAGCAATGTTCACAATTGGCATTGTAGTGTTATTTCTTGTATAATTTGAATCAGAAGGGGCAGGCATTTAAAAATATATAGAATACCCATGTCAGCTTCATCATAGACAAGGTAAAAACAATTTAATGCTCTTAATGTTCAATGTGCAGAATTATAGGTTGATCATCTATGCAAAAGTGACAAATATTTCAGTGATGATAAGAAGCATAACAAAAGAATTACTTGAAGGCTACTCAACTATATCGATACCTAATATGAAAAAAACTGAAATGCGGAATCTCTGTATTCCAATTGAGCTACGATAATAAGGTAGAGTTAACATAGGGAAGAACTAATTGAACTACAATAATAAGCCCATATGGTTTAGTTAACTTTTGCATCTATATTACACCAATTACCAATCCTCAAGAGTTATTTTGTTTTTCACATGACACTTGGAAGGAAACTCATACCTATATGTCAACTAGGTACACAAGTGACCTTATATGAATTCAACTAGGTACCAATGGAAACATAAATGTTCTCTTTTATTTTAGCCATAACTCACATCACACGTTCATCAACATAACACAGACTAGTATAATCACGAGCATCCATATTCGATAAGATTATAACAGCTGTACAACTAAAAAGGAGTGCTCATGTGCTAGCGTGATGTATAATATATCGGGCACTGAATGTACTAGAGTGGGCAAGGAATTTACCAGAGATTTCTGCTCCACAAGCTTCCAACTGAATTGAATTGCATCACTAGAAAATCTGACATTCCTACCACGAACAATAGCTTGGAACTTGACAATCAACCATGTTGCACGTAGAGTTGAAGCAGCTTGCCTCCTTACAAGATGGCCACGAATCAGCGCCTGAAGCCGTATGATTCCTTTCAATGCACGGAATGCCCGGCGTGCCTGGACAAATACGATGCTAAATTAGCATGGTTCTAAAGCAAAATATACTAAGTGGCTATGGCAAGATTTTTCTTCTAGCAGCTTAACAAAATCAGCGAAAGGGGCAAATGATCATGTACGTTTGCAGGATTTCAATCGAATAGGAACACTGCTAAATCATGAATAATCAGAGGTCGACACAATATCTGTTGCCTTTTTCCTGATCATTTTAAGATGTACGCACAAGAAATTCATCATCAAGATCAAGCATTTTTACCAGGTAACCTCGGAAGGCAGCTTGGGCTTTGACGGCCGCCTGCTCTTCCCTCACCCTCTCCGGATCGTTGGACAGCACATCAGACCCACCAGTGCTCTGCTTCTCCAAATCCAGATTCACTTCAGGCGCAGCCGCCGCTTCACCGCGGACGCTGGAATTCTCACCCTTCCCCACCTCCGGCACGGTGTCGTTGTTGTGGGGGGTAACGAGCACCGGCTCCGAGATCACGGGGGAACTCTCCGAGAACGCGGGGTTCGTCCCAGCAGCGACATACCCTCTGTTGCCCGCGGCCTTCTACACATGAAGAAGGCAAAGGCATCAATTGCAGTAAGTAAGTAGATCTCTGTCATCTAGTTCCAATTGCGCAAACCGACACCGCAGTCTCCTCAGAAAACTCAATTTTCAGTAACATACCGACAAATCCTTGGCCTTGGCGGAGCCAGACCTGGAGGACTTCTTCCCGAAGAGCACGGACTTGAGCCACTTCGCCGGAGACTTCCCCATCGGAGCCTGCCTCCTAGACCCCGCCGCGCGCCGGAGGTATCGGGCCCTGAAACCGAACCGTCGCGTGTCAGTGCACAGATCTACACCGCAGCTGATAACTATGTAGAGAAAAAAGAGCAGGAACCGCAGGCAGCATCCACCTAAACCCCCAACAAGATCATGAGCAGTGTCACACCCAGTGAAAGCAACCACAGCCAGTATATTAAAAACAAAAAAAAATAGGCAAGGGATCAAAACGAGTCACGCAAAAAAAGGAAAGGGGTGAAGAGATCCACACTTCGGGAAGTCCAAAGGGAACTCCTTCCCCTTCCGGAATGCAGCACCAGGCGCTAGCCTCGAATCCAGCCGGAAGAAAAGCACGACAAGCCGCGCCCTAGAGCACGAAGCAGCGCAGATCTAGACGGCGGCGGGAGGCGGCGCGCCGGATCTGGGGAGTGTGGGATGAGTGGCTGACTCACCGGAGTTGGAGGCGGCGCAGAACCCTAGCTCGTGCCTGTCTCGCCGCTCCTACGCCTCCATTCCAGGGAGAGGAAGCCAAGCGAGTGGGGGTGCTGGCTGGCTGGTAGTGGTGTAGCAGAGCGGAGCAAGGTGTGACGGCGATGTTAAGAAAAAGAAAAAGGGGAGCAGAGCGCAAAATCGAAAGCAAAAACAATTATGAAATGCGGGAGCGAGAAAGAAAAAGAAGCGAGAGCCAGTAGCGGCAGCAAGGGGGAGTGAGCAGGTGAGTGAGTGAGCCAGTGCGCGGGCCCACCGCCCCCCAACAGAACTAGTACTCGCTAGGTGCCAATGACGTGCGGGCCCGGCGCGTCGGGTGGGGGAGCGTGCCTGCGTTTTGAACCACGCTGCGCGGTGAAAACGAGGCTGGTTGGCGTGGGAGTGGGACCGGAGCTCATGCGGGACCACGGGTCAGTGGGGTTGAGATTCTTCAGTTGTGGTCCGTTACTTTTCTCCGCGGAAAAAGGCGGCCGGGCGGGCTCGTCGTTTTTCCCCACCAGCAGAGGCCGTGGAACTGGAAGAGGGCCACATGTCAGCGAGGAGGATCACGTGGTAGAGGAGCCTGTGAGTGAGAGAGGGAGTTCCGGCTGGATTAAGCGGGTGTCGGGCGACATGTGCGGTGATTAAGGCCTTATTAAACCGATGTTGATGATAGGGTTAAGGACAGTTGCGCATATGCGCGCGGTGGGGGATCTAGTACCCAACATTGACTTTCATAGCGACATGCATCTCGTTTGTTTTTCATGTGCATGCATGCCGTGCGAGGGGAGTGGTTTTTAAACAATCGATTTGGTTTTTTTCTTGTACGCTATTAAGAAGTGTACTGTTGTCCCACCAAGAAGACAAGACACTTCACGGTGAACGGAATTGACAAGACGGCCATGCATCGTGGGCATATGTGAAGCGAAACAACCTTTGTAAGTGTCTTTTTATTTTTTAAGCAACCACATATTACATTAATCGAAAATCAAGTTAAAATAAGCAACGTATGTGGAAAGTAAAAGACAAACCGGGATAAAAATGATTATCCTGAATTTGCAGATAAAACTCTAAAAGATCGAGAAATACAAAACGATCCCTAGGGTTTCCTGCAACCACCGAAGCGAGCGGCCGCCGCCCAACTCCAGCGCCGCCGAGGCGAACGCCGGAATAGACGCCGAGCCTCCACCATTGCAAGATCCAAAAAAAGCACCATCGCCAACGAGGCTTTGTGAGTCGATGAACAAGCCTGCTGCACGCAGCAAGGCACATGTCGCTGTGGCACGTCGACCGGGGGACGTCCCCGTGCTGTCTTGGACCAAGATCTGTCGCCTCCCATCGACGAAGTCGGAGAGGAACGGCAGATCCACCACCTCCGGACCAGCATCCTCGCTCCAGAAGAAACACCTCGCCCCGGCCGCCAGCGCCGTCGCGAACCACGAACGCCAGCGACACACCGAGAAACTGATCTCGCCAGATCTGAAGAACGGCGAGAAGACCAAGCTGCCGATCTGAAGGACCGAGCAGCACACGTTGCCATCAATCCCGAGGCGCCGCCGTGAAGGTCGTCGCCGGTGTGGGAGTGGAGTTGAGACAGATTTATTTGCCCGGGTGCCGCTCCCACCACCCCAACGGCGCCCCAAGGAAACACTAGGCAAACCCTAACTATAGGACGGCGCCGAAGCACCGTGGTCCCCACCTCCTCGCGTCGCCAGATTGGCCAACGGAGGAGGCAGGGACCGGTGGCGGCCGGTGTAGTCGAGCACAGATGAGATCGCCTTTTTCCTCCCGGGAGCGAAACGGTTCGGTATGTGCCTTTTTGCGCGTGTGTGTCCATGTTCTACTTGGTGTCTCGTGAAAAACAATTTTTGTATTTGGTGCCCCTCTCGAAGACATAAAAATCAAATATTCGAAAACTCTCATTTATCTTCTTCCTTTCTCTCTTTCTTCCTCTCTTCCTTCCTCGTTTTGAGAGGCTCCTCCGCGTCCCCAACAGATCTCCTCTCTCTCTCTCATCGAAATCGTCGGACGGAGCGGGAGGGGGAGAGGTAGGTCGACTCCTATGTATATACTAGTAGAGTTATCTTGTGTTGCTGCTCCGGCGGACTGGCGTTATGTCGTTTGGGAGTGTTGACTCGCCGATGCGGGACGGTGGTTTGATCTCTTTGCCAATGAGCCCTCGAGGTGGAGTTTGTTGCTGGTGGGGTGGATCTGGTGAAACTCTGGTGAATAAGCATCGTGGAGCTGCGGTTCTAGCAGGTCTATAGGACTTACGTTCTTCTTCGTGGCATCATGGTGACGAGAAGGAGGGGGGGTTGACCTTGATTCGGAGAAGGTCGAAGTTGCTACGATACGGGGTACCGGAGTCCGTGGCCTCCCATGTGCTCTGTGAGATGCAATCTATGGCGGAGTAGATCAACAAATGCCTCATTTCGCCGGCGTTATCCCAAGTCAAAGGGGCCACTCCACGCTTGGCAACTATGTTTGCTCGAGTTTTTTCTTCCTCCAACCTACGTCGATGTTACGGAGTATCTTAGATTCAGTCGAAGTGGTTCCGTCCTAGGTGTGGTGTCGCTCGCGCTCGTGCCTTGAGGTCGTGGTTGAGATGCGGTGAAGATGATGGGCCCGACTGCCTTTCCTCTATGTTTGTTTGAGGTCGTGTTTGCATTTTATGAGGTCCGAATCGTAACTTTCAATTGGGGTTGGGGGGGGGGGGGTTATCTTCTACTTGGTACTTGATATAAATAGTGTTTCTATGCCCTAGAGGGCCTTTACATGTTAAGAAAACAAATACAAATACTCTTACAAGCGAGGCGACGTGATTTCATCAACTGAAACTCCACCAGTCCGGTCATCATAGTGGAGTATTATGCTATGTCTCACTAAACTTGATCAAACTTAGAAAACGCAAGTGCGACATGGAAGGAAAGGAATTAAGCGGGCACCGTTGAGATCCGAAGGAAGGACGTACGTCGTCCGGCCAACCACCGGATACATGCGTATCTCTTGAGCCGTGCATGCATCTGTCTACACAGTGGGTCGCCGGACTTGGAGTGGTATGGACTGACGGTATGGCGAGCCCGTCAGGAGGGCTAGGAGCGGTCGGGTGGCCTGGCGTGCTGCTCGCGCGCTCGAGTGATCCGGACGACGACGCATGCGCACGTATCGCTACATGATGATAGTGCTAGCTGTCGCCCGGCCGCGCTACCCAACATACGTACAGCACTACAGCCTCCACGTCGCACGAATGGAGTTGATACTGGTACTGATACGAGTATGTATTGTCCTTTGGTGCTGTAATACAATTCCGTGTGTACCTGCAGAAGTACTGAGCCTCGGCTTGTGCATAAGCCACCCTGCCTAGAGGTGTGCAGAGAAGAGCTGTGGATTTAAGCTAACTAGAAACTGCAGTCCAGTTCTTTTGGGTTTTCGCTGTCTTAGCTTATTGTCTGAGTTGTATGATGAAAAGTCTGTAACGCCCTTATAATAGATGTATGTTCTAACTTAACAGATTTTGAGTTTATTTATGATGTTTTCACACGTATGATCACAATATAATATTTCGAACGTCATATTAATAGCTAGATATGAATATAAAATAGGATTCATCGGTAGTTGATTACAACTCAAATAGTGTCTAAGGAAACACACTCATAGCAATATCATCACAGATCTCTTTCGTGTAAGTACCATCATCTTCGGGTGGAGCACTAGGATATGAAGCACTCTCCTCTTGAACATATCCTCCACCATCAAACATGTCGAAATGTTGATCACGTAGGTTGCTATCACGAATGTAGTTGTGTAGACACATGCAAGCGGTAATTATCATCTTTTGTCGCTCAGGTGGTCGACGAGGTATGCCTTGAAGCATTCGAAATTTCATTTTGAGACAACCAAATCCTCGTTCGACTGAGTTTCGACCTACTGAATGACGATGGTTGAACGTCTCTTCTCTTCCCCTTGGAGGATTATATTGGAAGTCCGGTACATGATACCGAGTAGTCTTGTATGTCGCTAGATATCCTATTTTGTTCGGGTATCCCGAATCGACAAGATAGTATTTTCATGAGGTGATACGAAAAATAATTATTAGCTAACATATTAGATATGAGGAAAAATAATTATTAGCTACCATAAAGATTACCTGGCGGGGGGTGGGGATAATGGGGATATGACACTTGAGCGTCACTCCATACCCTTGTGTCATGAACCGAGCCGGGCCATCTAGCAACAACAAAAGTGAACCTCAAATCGAAATCACAAATCGCCATCACATTTTGACTTGTATACCCATGCCTATTCCTGTGTTGTACGTCAAGTTGTTTTGGCACAATCACTTTAATGTGTGTTCCATCTATAGCCCCAATGGCATCCTTGAAATGTGGCCAAAATCTTGTAGTTTGCATTTTAGGATGCACTTCAGTGAAATTTCTGTCTTTTGGTCTAATGTAATCACCAGCCATGCGGTCTAAACAGTCAAGAACCTCATAAAACTTCCTGCTAACTGTAGACCGACTATGTTCAAATCGATCAGCAACATTATCAGTTATTTGGCATGTGCCCACAGTCCATAAAAAGAGTGCCAATGCTTCTTTTGCGGACATGTTGCAACTTGATGTAAGACCATAGGTTCCAACCAATAGATCAAGCAATGGGTAAAACACAGACCTCCTCATCCTGAACAAAGAATAGAAAACTTGTGCATGTGCTTCTTTTTGTTCCACCCATTGAATACCTCTTATTGGATTTCTTCATGGTGCATACGGCAACTTCTTTAGTACTTCTTCAATACACACATCCAGAAAAACTTCAACTGCAAATTGATCCCACACAGCCTTCTCACAATTCCTAGATTTTGCAGATTTGCCTTTCTCCATCTAGTGATTATGTGTATGACAATATGTTCAATAAGTAGGATTTCTATACAACATATAAGGTGCTGGAATTAACTGTGCCTATTCATCTCAGAATGCACATGAACAAGAGCATATTGTATGACATGTTGCAAGTTGGGGAGGGAGGAGCAGGTTGGGGAGGGAGAACCGTGACAACATAAGGAGCAGGACAGTACCTCCAGGGGGCGGGAGCAGGTCGACGACGGGAGACGCGGGTCGACCGCGGACGGCAGCTGCGGACACCACGCCGCGGAATCGGGAGCCGGGCCGGGGTGGTGGGAGGCGGCGGTCGGAGTGCTAGATGGGGAGCCGGGCCGATGCGCTTTGGGTGGCTCGGGAGCAACGAGGTTGTGGGAGGCAGCGGTCAGAGTGCTCACGCATGGCGACGGCTGCGGCAGGCGGCGGCGGGCGGCGGGCGGCGGGCGGCGGCGGCGGGCGGCAGAGGAACCCTAGAGGTCCCTCGAGCGGCTCGGGAGAAAGAAGGAAAGGAGCCAGGAAAAGAAAGAAAAGGAAACACCAGGAAAAGAAAGAAAAGAAAACGGGAGAGATGGTGCGGTGGCATTTGCTGTAAATAGCGATGTCCAACAGGGGCAAGGCAAAAAAAAAAAAAACGATTCGTTGGACTAGCGGGAAGCCCCGGGCGGGTGCGGGAAGTTGGGTACCCCCCGCTTTTCTCAACTGTGAAGGATTTGCTGGAAACGGCTCTCCCAGGAAACGGCTCAAAATCCAGTTCTTTTGGACTTAAGCTTAATTCCACCTAGAAGCTGCTGAGAAGTTCCAAAAGAACTGGGCCTTAACGGTGGACGGCTTCTTCCGGCCCGTTCGTCAAAACAAACATGAATCAATCTTCGAAACAAGGGAGCTAGTTCTACGCAAATAATGTACACGGAATCATGTGTAAAATAATTTACACATAATGTAGTATGTACTAGTATAAAAGCTTGAAAGGAAAAGTGGGGGCTTGCGAACAAAACGAGGTTGAAGTTCCCATAACAGAAATGAGGTTGGGATCCATCGACCCTTTGTTCGTTTACGCAAGGAGGGGAATAGAAGCTCACATGAAGCAAATATTTTATCGGAAAAAAAAATGAATTGACGACTTTATAGGGGAAAAAATATGAAGCAAAGATTTTATCGGTTGCATCTAGACATGTGCAAACCTTGGACCGGGGTCGGGCTGGGCTTGGGAAAGCCCGAACGTAAAAATCCTAGGCCCGGCCAGTGGCATGGATTTTTTTTACATATTTTGCATTAAAAATAGTTTTGGGGTATTAAATAATAAAATACAGAGACTATTTTCTTGTAATAAATATTGAAAAACATTATCTCCGGGCCGTATTTGGGCTTTTTGGTTGGGCTTCAGGAGAAAAATTAAGGCCCATGTCCAGTCCAAAATTCTCTTTCCAGGAGGTTGGCCGCCTATCCATCCATAGGTCTGGTTGTATCCATATCTGTGTACGTATGGTCCCGATTGGGCAAATTTAATAAATTATTTGTTCGGTACCCTACTTAGCACTTCCCAGACCATCTCTATAAAGCTCAAATTCTGAAATATTTTGCATTTGAGCCCTCCATGTTCTCTCTCAGTGTGAAACCAAATCAAATTTCTCTACACACCCCCGCTTCGCCTCCTTTGGCGACACTTGGGAACCCTAGTCGCTACCACCACAAGTTTTCTCCCCCACCCCTGCTATAAGCTCATGTTCGCCCTGAGGAAGGTGGCGGCGGGACGTTATCTCTCCTCTCGCTGGCACAGGGCCGAGGCCGGATGGTGGTGCGGGGTGCGCTTCGACTGCATCCAATCGTGGCGGGGCGGTTTGTGCATGCGGTGGTGGCGCACGGAAGCATGCGTGTGGATGGATGTGTGGCCCTGAGAGCTTCATTCTGCGCAACGACGGTGGCGTGGCTCTGGACCCGTCGGCACGTCGTTGGTCTCGGTGGATATGTGTGCTATGGAGGCGGGGCATTCTCCGGATGAAGCACATCAGCCGCGGAGGTGCACATATTTTGGGCACGTGGGTTTTTTCAGCTCGGCGTGCTCTCGTCGGCGAGGAAATCATGGCGGAGACTCCGGACCAGTGGTTGTAGCATGGGCGTGCAGATCTAGCCTTCATGTTGACATTGTCAAGGTCGTGGCAACGTGAGTTGTTGTGGCTAGTGCGACATGTGGAGGAGCTCGAAGGTCGGCAGCAGGGTCACGCTGGCATCTTGGTGTTCCTTGAGCTTCGGGCGAAAAGCCCTGCACGTACTTCGTTCGGTGCTGACGACGACGTTGATGCTCCCGAAGGGAACAATCTCGCAACACTTGATCGGCTTGGTAGTCGGCCTTCAATCTTCTACGTCGACTAAGCCGATATTGTAATGGTGGTGATTCGCAGTCGTATGCATTAATGGAGTTTTTTTAATATTATTTTTTAAATCGTAATTCGAAGTATAATACGCGGATTCAAAATATTGCAACAATAACACACCGTCGGCTTCCGGCGGGCCGAAACGAGTGTTTTGGCCATTAGAGGGCCAAAAGGAGTGTTTCGGCCGTTAGAGGGCTGAAACTCTGCTGCCCAGGTCTGCTGCCCAGGTGGGCCAAGAGTGTTTCGGCCGGCAGTTTGACGAAAAGTGGCATTTTTGCAGTTTGGCCCTCCTAGATTTTTGGTACTTATGATCTATATCGTTGATTTAAAATACATATTTCCTAGATTTTTATAAAGATGGCATACGAACATTGGACCATTGTTCGTATTTTCCATCTACTGCCGCACTGGATTAATTACGGTCCAATGTTGATTACTAACATCATCGACAACCACTGCCTTTGATTCAGCCGCAGTCAGGCGTAACTCCGCCATCATTTGTTCTACTCTGTCCCTAGACGAGGACCCTCCTTTGTTACCTCCATCAGCCGCCGACGCCGCAACATCCTTCCCTTTCTCAGATCGCAACGTCCTAGATTGTCCGCTGCCGCTCCGATCCAGGTCTGCCACCGCCGTCGCACCATTTGCCATCCCTCCAATCCCGTCTGCCATAATCCCTACCAATCCGATCCGCCCCGCGCCTGGCCAAGGGTGGGTAGCTCTGCGAGAGAGCCCCGAAATCACCCCGAACCGCAACGAGAGAAGAACCAGATATCAGAGAAGAATGAGAGGTAGGATTCCGACGAGGATTGCAGGGAAAATGGAGAAACACGATCGCCATCATGGTCTCAGTGGAGTTCTAGCCCTAGGTGTCCAGAGTCGCCAGAGTGTCACGAAACCCTAGAAGCCGAACATATTGACCAATAAAAAAAAAATTAGTAATGCGACTAGGAAAATGTTACCAGTGTCGTAATGTCCTCGATGCTGATTATCCCTACCTTAATCATGTACTCAGTACTCATTGACATGATCAATGGGAATTGGTGCTGCACATATCTCACGGAGTAGCAAATGACTATTTTTCTTCTCGAAGATACAATAGACACGCGAGCCCAAGTTTCTGCGACGTGACATGTGAGGAATCCGACGACATTCAAGAGTAAAAGCCTTGAGCTAGGATGTCGCTTTCGTCTTTAACGAAGCTACTGGCCATAAACAATTCCCCGGCGACGAAAGCACATTCCCGGCCCGGCGTCTCTTTCTCAACCATCGCTTTGTCCATCTGATGCATGGTGTGCATAAACTACTCCAATGCATGTCAACTAATGACAGGTTTAGCAACACTAAAACGAAGCTGCTAACTCAGCCAAAAACCTGTCGGCCGGTGTTCCCTTGGAGACTCAGTTGAGCCGTCTTTTTCATCCGGAGGCAGAGTCGAGTAAAGGGCAGAGCCTCGTTGGTTTGTGCTGTTGACACGACAGCTTTGGTTGTTGCACTCGCAGATTCCAGGGTAGCTGTCGGTCACTGTGCTACGTTCTCCTTCCCAGTGAGGAATAGACACATTTTCAAAATAAGAAAAAAAACTGAGGAACTAGACACGACGGTAGGCAAAGCGACAGATGGTCTTGGAGTCTTGTCAAAGAAAAAGATGAGCAGTGTGCGTCAGGTGTTCTCACGAAGAAGAATGCCGTTCGCCGACACCTTTGTGGTGACTAGTGCGCCCGGCGTGATTCCGATCGGATCGCATCCGTCTCCCGGATGGGAAAGCCCCTCGTCAACCGCCAACGGTTGAGATGTCCCGGTGGCGCCGGTCCGAGGTAACCGTGGCTGGCAACACAGGAGCAAAGGCTCTACTCAGGCTCAGTGTACTCACAACAGCCGATACCTGCAGACTGGAAGCGTGAGGAGGACTTGAACTGAACAAAATTTCTGCAGAGGAATATTCTTCTCGCGTTACTACAACCCTGGTTCGCTGCTGCTAGTGCTACCGTCTACATCGTCAGACTTGATGAATTTCAACCACTTCCAGTTCGCGTACGACTCGGCTTCGTCCTGAAACGGGACACCGTCGTTGTCGTCATCGCAGGATGAGCCAGCCTTGTCGGACCGAGGTCGCGTCTCCGGCATTCGATCCCGGTATCTCTGCGCCATCTCCTCAGCCTCGGCGAACATCTTCTGCAAGACCAGAGGCAACGGAAAAATGTGACTATCGCGCTGAGCACTGATGACAGTTTGTCGACATGGATGTGGTACTGAAAGTAGTGATCTTACCTCTTTGTTGGAGAGAAACAGCCCAGGCTCGCTCTCGAGGTCCTTAATGCTGCACGGAGCGAAACATATGTACTTTCAGTGGACAATCACAGGAGCAGAGAAGATGAGACAACCTCTACTACAAGTAAACTATGCAGTAGTTGTATGGACTAGTTACTAAAAGTATATTCTGGTGTACCTCAGAGCAATTCTGTCTGGCGCCGTCGGTTTAATCACGAGAGCTTTCACTCTCTCGCCCACTTCAAGAACATCACTCACAGATCTCAGCTGACCATGTGTTATCTTTGAGACATGGAGCAAACCACTGCAAAAGACATTACACGCTATGAATTTGATATCCGAAACGTTCCCACTCGTAGATTTTCCGCAAGCTTGCCATCTGAACTCAGTGATGTATATGATTCAACTAGGCTGGACGGGGGGTCCAATTGCATTTGGGCATGCGATAATAGAAGATGCATAATAGTTTAATAGTTCACAATCCTTTATAAAACAATTAGTGTCCGCACTATAAATGCATAAGTTTATACAGTAGTATAGTCTAAATCTATTGTTAATAAAAGTGAAGCATGGCATGTAATTATTTAGGAATATATATTCCAAAGGAACAAGACAAGATCTTTGGTACAACACAGCAGACGGGCTCAAAATCTAAGCAATGATATTAATAGAGAAGAGAGACCTCATTAGATGATGAATTTCAGAATTTGCACTCGAAATCATGAATGTGACGGCCAGTCAGTAAAAGTGTAAAACATAATGTGGAAGCTTTAAATTATTTGGCAT
Source organism: Puccinellia tenuiflora (assembly GCA_012064385.1). NCBI lineage: Eukaryota > Viridiplantae > Streptophyta > Magnoliopsida > Poales > Poaceae > Puccinellia > Puccinellia tenuiflora. Next base: position 523,636 of record QRDG01000361.1, read on the forward strand.
TCCTATATATATATTTTGACATAAAATAGGAGAGTAAGCCATACCAAGACATATCTACAGCTATAAGAAAATATGGCGAAAAAGAAACTTATCAGCACCTACTAATTGACAAGTCTTATATGTAAATTGAATTTCAACAGAAAGAAGATATGCCATATTTAATATGTAACAGGAAGTTTTACCTTCTGTTAGTCTCGCCAATTCTAATTTGTGCACCGTACGGAAACAACTTGCGGACTGTCCCTTCCAAGAGAGCCCCTTCACTAAGGTATAACATTGACTACAACAAGGAAATTGACATAATAATCAGAAGAGGTCAAGGATACTCATAGGTCACTCATATAAGGTACCGCAGAATTCAAGTGATATAGATACTTTAAGTGAACTTGTTTGAAACAAAATATTCTTGCATAAGTTTATGCTGATAGGCTGAGATTCTCTACTTCAACAAAGTAAACAATATGCCAGTGGATGTTAAGGTAAGGAAAACAGAGTGAATAGAGGTCAATGTAGTTAACTTACCCATGCCTCTTTTTCACTAATTATTAATTCGTTACTCCTTTCATCAATCTTTGTAATACAGATATGGATCTGTTGACCAACCTGTGCAGAAGAAACAGTATGATGCACAAGTTACAGTCACTTTAGGAACACAAGCTGATAAAACTACATAAGAAGGGATCGGTAGTGCTGATATACTAAGGCTGGAACAGCACACAGGATTCAGAATTAAAGTATCTATAGGAGATACAAACAATATTACATACTATCCTGAACTTACACTGTTCTTTAGATCTGTAAAATTTCTTGGTCTAGTCATCATCTCAGGCTTAGGGAGAAACGCCCGGAGCCCCTAAATGATGGAATCATTGAAGTCAGCTTTAGCCACAAAAATTCAAACTGGACCGTGTAATGTTGTACAGTAAACTTGTTATGAGTAACCCGTACCTCAATTCTTGACAGCAAGCCTCCAGCATTCCACTCCAAAATTTTAACCTTGATAGGTACATTTAGCTGCTTTATCTGGACATCAGTATGAACATGATTGTCATAAAATATTCAGAATGAAATGATAAATATGCATATCAAAATCTAATTGGTCACACTTCTCATAGAAGTGAATCAACAATATAAAGCCAAGACAGCCTACAGAAATTTCAGTTGCACTGCTCTGCATTTAAATAAACGCATACATGTGAACAACATTTAAAAATACAATAGGCTAAACAACCCGTGCATGTACGTTGCACCTACTTGGAGTGAAGATTACAAGGTCTAATGATATGTAACACCGATCATTTCTCCATGTACTTAATCTTTTTGAAATCACTCTATGTTCTTAGCATCATATAATGACATGCCCCCTGTAATGCCGGTTTTAAATTCTGCAATCCGAAGAATCCCCTTGTAGACAAAACTATGTATTAAGTTATTACAACCTAGGAACAAGATATATATCACAATGCTTTTACAGCTCGAGCTTTTAGATAGGTTAGCTAGTATAGGGAAAATCTACTTGGTACTAGCAAGATGGTGCTCATGACTCAGGCTCCAGACCTACTCTTCATACTAATTACTAGGTAAGCTAGTACAGGGAAAATCTACTTGGTACCAGCAAGATGGTGCTCATGACTCAGGCTCCATACCTACTCTTCATACTGATTACTAGTGGTGTTTGAAATATCTGGTAGACCCATACTGCATTATGTTCAAACTCTATCTGGTACCGAAATACTCACAGACGACAGTGCACATTAAAGCATAAATTGAACGACCAAATCACTGCTAATAGACCAGTTCATCAAACTCCAACAACAATAGAGAGGAGAGTCATAGAGGACCTGCCTCACTCTGTGCCACGCGACGCGCCGGAACAGCCTGCGGGCAGACAGCAACGGCCGCCCACCAAGTGTTCGACCGAGGACCTCAGCGAACACCACCGTTCCGACGCCCACCACCGGCGCGCATTTCGCCTTGCCTGCGCTCCGAACCTTCACACCTCCGCCGCTGACCGCGACGCCGACCCTGCCTTCCGCGGCGAACTCCCTCGCGCCATCACTCGACGCGACGTCGCAAGCCAGGTAGCCGAACTCCTCCCGGGACGTGGGCGCCGCCTCCTTGGTCAGCATCAGCGCCGGCGCGCCTCCAGCGCCGACGTCGACGTCGAGCACCCTCGAGTCGCCCCCGACGATGACGCCGACGACCAGGTCCCCGGGCTTGGGGTCGTAGTAAACGACCCCGCGCCCGCCCGCGCCAGCGCCGTCCTCTGAGGCGTCCTCCACGAATTCCACGGAGGCGGCTTCCGTGCCCTCGCTGGCGTCGGCGCCCTTCAGCGGGAAGAAGTTGAGGTAAGAGGCGAGCGCTTCTTCCGTGGACGGCGCCGGAGCGGGTTCAGGCTCGGGCTCGTCCTCCTCCGGGGCGGAGGGGGACGGGAACGGCTTGTCGAGCAGGTGGAGCTCCTCGCCTCCTCCTCCATCCTCGCCGCCGATGCCCACGTCGGAGGATGGTAACGAATGGAGCGGCGAGGGCGCCCGTGCGCCGAGGACGGGGATGCGGGAGTAATGGAGGTGGCGGACCGCGGTAGGGACTCTGTGCTTGGCTCGGCGAGTACGCGGGGAGACGGACGCCGCGGGGAGGAGCGACAGGAGGGAGGGCGGCGGCATGGCGAGGCGAGCTCGCGGGTCAGCGCGTGGGCGGTCGTCGCGCGTGCTGCTCTATCTCTTCGCGGGGATATTTCGGAAGTTTTTTTTTACGTTTTCTCGCAGCTTCTCCGTTCGCTTCTAATCTGGCCCAATAACGAAGATTTCCGCTCGGATAGCGGCAAGCCCGGCCCAATGAGGTTGAGCGTCACTGGAACGTGGGACCCAATGTCAGATCGGTAGGTCGAGCAGTCTGACGCGACGTGCCCGAATCGTTCGTCGGTCGCAGTCGGCACAAGCAAGGAAGGAAGCCCTCCGGACCGGAGCAGAGAGCGGCGGAAGGGGAACGAGCACAGGCAAGGAGGCGGCGGAGAGGAGAGGAGGATGGGGTTCATGCTGCGGGTGAGGCTGGCGTCCTTCTTCGCCGGCGCGGCCGCGGCGGCAGCAGGCGGCGGCTACTTCCTCTACAAGGACTACAAGCTCGCCCACGACTCCACCGCCCTCCAGGTCCGGTCCGCGCGACCGCTCCCTCCTCCTCCTCCTCCTCCTCCTCCTCCTCCTCCTCCTCTCAGATCTCGGATTCGACACTAGTCATATATCATCCAAAGCGCAGCCGCGGTTCTCTGCTGCTCCTCGCGTGCGGGGGAATGGGGAAACCCTACTCGATGTGGCGTTTCGTTTCGTTTCGTTTGTGAAGAGTGGATCGTGCTGCTGTTTTCCTGAAGCGAGTTGAGGCAGACCGCTTTTCTAGATTATGTTCCTGTTGCCAGTACGCTGCTTGGATACACAGGAGACCATCTCCAGTGATAAATAGTGATACCCACCAGCATAGCCTGAATTTGGACGCCTCCATATTGTCTGCTGATTATTTGGAGGTGTCTGTGGAGATAGGTGTTGATACCTTGATAGGCCTATCACTTTCAATTTTATTACAGCCTGCATTATGTCTAAAAAATCATGGTGTCTAGTTTCTGCAAATTGTAATTTGTAACGATCAATGACATTGTTGACAGTTCCAATACCACCTCATGTGATGCGTATCTTGGCTTGTCAAATTAATGGTCTATCTGGCAGTTCGGTAGTTTGTAGCTTGCACTGTTCTTAGAGGTAATCTGGTACAATGTTGCTTCATTGCATGGTCGTCATATTTTGTTCATAAAAGCAATTGGTTTAGGGGATGGTATAGCAGAGAACCTTTTTTTTTATCTAAGTATGTAGTACCCCTGTGCTGTCTTGTGTAAGTGCACAAGTAGTTTGATGCAACTTGACCTTCTGGATCATGGATGGATGGATGGATGGAAAGGTACTGCTCTATAATTATCCTATACACACAGTCCATATGAAATGCCCATACACTTCAGTGAAAACAATGTGTCTGCAGTGCCTTGCGCATTACAAGATGATAATGTAGTCCATAATCCGATTACATTGTTACCTCATGCCATTAATCATGTTTGGTTCAGTTTTCCCGTAAACAGGTCCCGTGTAAACGAGTTCCAGCACAGCTCAAAACCATTACCGGTCAGTACCCACCGGAGACAAAACACATTACCAGACCTAGCATGGTCGAGCGAAGCCTTCAGGCTCGGTATCGACGTCTGCCGATCTCGATCCTCCCACCTACTCTCCTCCTCGAGTCGCGGCGGCGGTGGGGATACAGACCTCTACTTCGGGAGCAGCACCGACATGCGGTCTCCTTCTCCTGATCCTCACTGGCGTTCTCCGCCGCCCCTGGCTGCACGTCCACCAGCTCACCGGTGTTCTCCTCCGCCCCTGGCCGCATGTCCGCCATCTCTCCCTCTGGATCCCAGCTTACGTTGGTCCCCTCCCACCAGATCTCGTCTGACCTTGTTCTTCGCATCGTCCGTAACTTGATACCTTTACTGCCAGGAACCAAAGTAAACTGCAAATAGTCTGTTACACCTCTAATCCAACTGTAATCTCATTCCCCTGCCGTTTTCGTTGGCAGTTTGTGAACCAAACACCTTCCTAGTGTTAACAGCATACAATGATTATAGTTGAACTCAACTCAGTTTTCTGCAATGACTTTAGCATCGGCATTTAGCATATCGCAGGAACATTTCAGTTTCAAAGACACGGCCACTATTCCAAGTTCCAAAATGTATTTGCATGTTGCACAATCATAGATGTATTTTGCAAATTAAATGTAAGCTTGAAGCTAGCCTTGTCTCATCAACAAGAGTGCAGGTGTTTTTTCCCATAACTCCTTTCTGGTATGAAATTGTGGTAACTTAATCGTTCTATTACAGTGCCATATCATATAAACTTATGAACCCCTCCTTCCCAAGGCATATAAATTTTGCTTCCAAGTCAAACATTTGTAAAGATGACCAAGTTTATGCAAAATAGTATCAACATCTTACAGTGCCAAATAATACCAGTAGAGACATCATAAAAAAGTTTTAATAGTGTATTTATTTGGTATTGTATATTTTTATATCTTTTCCTATAAACTTGGTTGAACTTTTAGAAACTGTAAAAAGTTTGACTTGGTACAAAATCTATATGCCTTGTAGTTTCAGAATGATGCGGTACTAGATATCCCGATACTGAAATATGAGAAGAACACTAGGATAGTTCATCATGTCTAATTTCCGTTCATCATGTCTGATTTCCGATGGGAATTCATTCAGCACGCAATAATGGGATTGTTCAGTAGTTCATGTAAACGGGCAGAATTACATAGAGGAAAGCTAGAAAATGATTCAGGTAGTTGCAATGAAGATGTGGTTTTATAGTTTATTCATAGGAAGTCGCTCTAATTGTGGGCTGGGTTTCTCATGCCATTTCAAGTGTTGAACTAAGTTCCGTTGGGGATTGTTTTTCATAAGTGAAGTTGTCTTCCACAGTTCATGTATCTTTCAACCAGGGTAATCCTTGTCTGAGCTGTCAGATTCGATATTTCTGTACACGTGGTGCTAATCCTACGCACGTCCAGTTGGCAGTATTCTGGTTGGGTTCAAGATAACCATCTGATCTTTTTTAATTGCATTTTGTTTTTCAGGTGAAAGGTCTCCGCGACCATGTGGACGCCCATTACAAGGCCCTCGACAAGCGACTTGAAGCTTTGGAAGCCCAGAAAAGCGAGCTCTCTCCGGTTGTGGACGCGCCGTCGGATTAGTCGGCTGTTGGTCACGAGGCTTGAACATGCATGGCTTTAAAGTCTGTTTTACTTTAACATACGATGTCTTCTCCTTTTATGGCAAGAGGCCTGTGACTGATAGCGAAATAATCTAGCGAACAGATTTTGCTGTGTGGGCAAGAAGCTTCCTTCTGTTGCGTGAGGGGATACAAGATATTTGCGGACCGTTTTCACACTTCGTGCTGCTTAACCAGGTTAAATGGGGGATTGAACTTGAACCTGTATCTAGTGTAATCTTCTCAAGTTCTCGACTGTTGGTTGTTAGCCATGTAGATGGATTATGGTCCTTGTTTTCCCCTCATTTAATGATCAGTTCTTGAAGAAGAAAATAGTGTTGGCTCACCATCACCCTGCCCATTCATCTGCTGAGTGCTGATATGGTTCGGTCGGTTAGTAAGATGACCCGGCAGCACGTTCGTCCAGCTCACCATTACCGGGCCCATTCGTTGCGAGCTGTGTTGCGTGTAGCCATGACTCTTGCCGACCTGTGCTGTGCAATTTCCTTTTTTTTTAGTGTGTCCAATTGCTGTTTCCTGCTCGGAATTGTTCAGATTTGTGACGATAATCAAAAGAAGTGGCTTGATTAGTAGGCATATTAGGCCAGCTGCTTTCTTCAATATCTGGGACTGTTCTAATTATTCATATCAAGATTTTTCAAAAAAAAGAAAAAGAAGAGTCATACCAAGATAATTAAGTAACTATTACCAACTAATCATTATTGGCTGCCCACCATCTGCAGGTACAGGACATTATCATTAGCTGGGTGGATCATGGAGGCATTACTTCACCACAATTTTCATGTATCAAAATGCAAGCTAATAGTCAACGCATATGCCATGTATAAACCAAAAATGACCTCCCAACAACGACAGGCGGCAATGGAATTGCAGGAAGAGGTTTGACAAGAGAAAATACATTTCAGAAACAGTACTTCTTCAGCAAGTCTAATTTTTTTCTGAAATACAGAGAGATAATACTAACGAAATACGCAGGAAACCAGTTCAGAGAAGCAAAATACAGAGCCGTCGCTGTCACCCAGATAATGATACGCTTACTATTAGGAGCAAATAAAAACGGTTTAGGACCGGGCGACGAACCGAACAGGGTCGCCGATAATTATCCGTCCCTCCGTCCGTCGATCGTCGCTGGAGAGGCGGCGCAAGGAATTTGCCAGCGCCGGCCCGCGAATTCTTCCACGGCAGGAACACCTCCCGCTGATTACGACGTCGTGTTGGAAAGACCGGAATCCAGATGATCCCCCTGCCCTGATAAATCGCGAGCCCCTGCTGCACGCAGTAGGCAGTAGTAGTCCACCGGTGGACGGCAATGGCGTCATCCTCTTCCTCTTCCTCCGAGACGTCTCCATTGCTCCTGCCTCGCCAGGACGACGAGGATGCGGCGGCTGCTCCGTCGGGCAGGGGTCAACAGGAGCAGCAGGTATGCCAGGTAGCTGTCTCTGATTGTAGTTAGCCATGGCTGGCGGCTGCTCCCGTTGGGAGAATACTTGGGAGTTGAGGTCAATCGCTCGTTCCTCGGATCGGATTGCTGACATTTTTTTCTTCTTCTGAAGGAGGCGATGCGGAGCTGGGCGGAGACGATGCTGTGCTGCTGCGGCGCGGACTGCGGGCGGCTGTGGCGCAGGGTGGTGCTGCGCAAGTGGCTCAACGTCGGCGCCGGCTCCGGCGACTCCGACTTCAGCGACGACGAGGACGACGGCGAGCCCGACCGCAAAGGTCAGCAGCTTCACTTGACCACCCCCCTCCCGTTTCTGACTGGGCTGCTCCGATTCGATCCGTCTGGAGCAGAATAGGGAGATTTTTGTGTGGGGAATTGGAGTGCTAGGGAACGCAGATCACCACATTGCATATCTTGCAATGCAGACAAGAGGATTATATAGAGAATTACTATCACATTGGATAATTGACTAGCTTCTCTAACTGAGATTTTATCCATGTTGACTTATTTTGTACTGTATGTTCCACTGTTCATTGCTTGCTTCCTTGTGCAAGTTCATGCTCTTGAAGTCTTGTTATCGTGAGTGCCACCAAATTCAATTTGGGTATGGTATGAGTGCCGTGCCGGCCATCACTCCGACAGAGACCTCCACTGTGATATCCGGCTACTACTGCTACTTCTTCCTGCAGACCACCGGTTTCTTTTGGTATATTCGGCTGTTTTTTAAGGAAAAAGAAAGGTTAGGTCGATGAGTTTGAGGATGGATTCCTGATTCCTGATACCTTTTTGTTTCGTTCCAAATCCTGCTTGGGAGAAAAAGGCTAGCAAAGTGAGAGTGAGTGAAAAAGGTTAGCAAATGAGAGGACGAAAAGGCAGGCCACTTTTGCACACCTATCATTGCTTATTAATGTTATCTGGTTCTTACTGCCTTTTGAGGGCAAATAAATGGAGCAAGATATAGTAAGCAATGGTTGCTAGTATGTTGAGTCTCCCTTCACGCCGTAGCACATTGTCCCGTAGGCATCGCGCAGTTCTACCCTGGATCTCTAGCTTAAATTTGCAGATTGATATTGATGGTCATAAGTATTCTGACTGCCATCTTTGGTCCATTTGCGCAGACAAGTATTGTTGCGAAAGCGAACTGTATGATCAAGACAGGAGATTATGTCGGCTTGGTGCAGGCACGATAGGTAATTTCGCTATTATCCCATTTTCTTTAGTGAAGCATGCATGCAAAGAGCTGCATATTTAGTTGCTGGCAAAATTCAGTTTTCTTCCATATGTTTCCCCATAAGATGGATTGGCTCCTATTTGATATCCAGAATAGGAAATAGGCATTGGGTAGTGGTGATCAAATCACTACCTCGGGGAAGAAAAGATGCTAGCTCGGTTTATTCCTGGTTCCTTGACCATAAATTTAGCAATTTCTATCTGGAACCAATAACATATCTCTCTAGGGCGATGATGCTTCTGGATTTTGTAGCGTTCTAAAAATAGTGCATCTTGCTTTTCCACTTCTGTTAATAAATAGTATTTCAAGACATTTCATGCATGATAATCTGATAATATGATGATAATGAGTACACACACTACTGAAGGGAAACTAGGAAGCATTTGGATTCCTTTCAATATGCGTTTCGACTTACTCTTAAATGCCAGTTTTGTTACATTGAGCGCCTGTTTGGTATTGCATTGGTTGATATGCGACACAAAAAACTGCTTGGTAAAGCCTGGGTTGGAAGCTGCTTTATATGCTGATGCTACCTACAATTTGTAGGCAATCAAAGGAAGGTTATGCCTTACGGGCTTAATATTGATGTCACAGAACTCAGGTATATAGTCGTATAGATTGTTCCCCACTTTGGCCTTAGTCATGTTCTTGACAGTATTTTTCTATGGTGTGTGTTGCTTCCAAACTAGAGGTTTTATACGCAGGATTTTCGTAGGGACATGGAATGTTGGAGGCAGAGTTCCACCCACTGACCTGGACATTCAACAATGGCTGGCGGTGGAGGAACCAGCCGATATTTATGTTCTTGGGTAAATCGCTTCTCAGAAACTTTCAATCGCACAAATCTTTCATTTCTTATTCAGCTATTCTGGAAGAAGATATGTAGCACAGATCAAGACAAAATAGGATATCACAATCTGACACAGCAGGATTTTTTTTAAACTGCTTCTAAATCATCTATTGGTAACATAATTGAAAATTATTTGGTTATCACATGGGCTTATTAAGTTTCTCGAAACTTGACTAGAATCTAAACAGTTTTTTTCTCCGTGTCACACCTTAGCTTATTATGTGGCTATTTTGTGATGTGTTAGTTGTTTATTCTTCCTCGACACTAATGCTGTTTTAAAGATGAAACGCCCATGGCACTGCTTTTATTAAAGCCATAGTTCGATCGACACCAAACATACCTTTAGTTTGTATTTACCATGAAATTTATGACCATCTTTCAGATTTCAAGAAATTGTTCCACTAAATGCTGGGAATATATTCGGTGCTGAAGACGACCATCCAGTTGCATTATGGGAACACATCATTCGTGAAACTTTGAATAAGAAATGCCCATATAAACCAAAGCATAAACGTCAAAGTGATCCTCCTTCACCATCAAAGTTTAATCCATCAGATTATCCTGTGGCGGAAGATGATTCGCGGGCCCGCCTTCTTCAAGACAGAGTATATGAGAATTCTAATGGTTTTCCAGAAGATAAATTAGACCATGATGTCAGCACCGATCATAGAGTAGTTAAACGGAAAAGGCCATATTTTGTACGGATAATAAGCAAGCAAATGGTGGGAATATATCTTTCGATATGGGTTCGGAGACGCCTTAGAAGGCACATTTGGAATTTGAGAGTATCAACTGTAGGTGTAGGCGCAATGGGTTATATGGGTAACAAGGCAAGTACAAAACTTGATCTTAATTTCTGTCATCATTCATTCTGCATTTGTTTGTCCTTCATGCCGTAGTTTTTCCTTTACATTGATTTGCCTTCTATCTCATAACATCCTTACTAGATTCAGCATGAAATACACCTGTTGAATATATAATTTAGAAATTCATTTGATGAGACATTTGTTTCTTCAATGCTCCAGGGATCAATATCTGTCAGCATGTATATATATCAGACACCCTTATGCTTTGTATGTTGCCACCTGACCTCTGGTGAAAAGGATGGAAATCTATCAAAGAGAAATGCAGATGTTGAAGAAATCATTCAAAGAACAGTATTTAACTCAGATCATAGAGTTAGCATGCCTAAGGGAATACGCGACCACGAGTAAGTTAGCAAATTTGTATCGCCTGAATCTTTGTTATCCTCCAAAAACACATATCCATTGTTGCACGGCGATTATCAGATTGATGATGCAACCCAAGATTATGGTTTGCATATGTTACATTCAACTATTATTTTCTTAATTGCTTATACCCAGTCATTCCAAATTTCAGAAGGATTATATGGTTTGGGGATCTCAACTACCGACTCAACCTACCATTTGAAAGAGCACATGAACTCATCTCAAGACAGGACTGGGATAGATTGTTTGACAGTGATCAGGTAATTTGATGGCCCAGTACATTCATAACAACTTGTTGAATATCCGGCTCATGCTTTCGCTGTCACAGCTAAAAAACGAACTGATGAAAGGGCGTACATTTGACGGTTGGATCGAAGGGATTATCAGCTTTCCCCCGACATATAAATATGAATTTAACTCGGAAAAGTATGCAAGTGACGAGCCAAAATCGGCGAGAAGAACACCTGCATGGTATGATGTTCTCCTAGTTAAGCTCCTGCCTTTCAATTTGCATAATTAATCTGATAAGATTCATTGTAGCTCATGTTTGGACATGTGAAAATCTTGCCTACTTGTCTAGGTGCGATCGGATTCTTTCATATGGGAAGGGTATTAGGTTAGTTTCTTACAAGACGGCAGAGCTCAATCTTTCTGATCACCGCCCGGTGTCTGCAGTCTACATGGCAGAGGTTGAAGTTTTACGTGACAGAGAGTTGCAGAAAACTAACATTCAATGATTTGGAGGTTGAGGATCATCTATTATTGGAGAAAGAAAGCACATGTTGAATAAAGAACATCATTTTTTTAGCTCAAGGTGCAGCGGCCGAATTGCAATGCCGGTATTTCGAACAAGTTCTAAAATGTACATAGCAAGTAGGGGAGTCAATTTGATGTATACTAGGGATGGGTGTGGGAAGATTTTTCCCGACAAATTGGTATATGTAGATGCATAAAACATGGGCATTTCTTCGTCCAGTAAATAAAAAGAAGAATAAATCTGGTCCAGCTCTTCATAAGAGAATTGTATTTTGACAATTTTTTTGGCAAGACAACGATGAAAAAGCAACATGGCATGTGCATAGGTTCTTAAAATTGTAACAGAGAAGTGCATTCGTCGGTTCTTAAATTGTACCCAAGTGCAACCAGGAGCTTTTTATTCCCCTTGAAGCTATCTTATACTTCAAACATCCAAAACAGATGCAAGTAACTTCCTAATATCGTTTTGGATGAACAACCAACAAAAACATTATTTGAGTTCCATTGAAAAATGCACACATTGCTTAGCACAGGAAAGGAAACAGCCAACAAAAACATTATCTGAGCATTATGCTAATTACATCAAAAGAAACAGGGATATGGAATACATTACTATGCTATAAATTATATCGAGCAAAAGAGGGACATGTAATAACATTACTATGCTACTATATAACATCGAATAAACCAGGGATATGGAATACATTACTAGGGGATCGCAGGGCAAAAGGATCAGCCTAAAACCACTTGAACTGGAGCTGCTGCCGAAGAAACCACGCCCATAATCTGGTTGAGTGTGGCGTCCTTCTCCTCGGTCCATGCATGCTGCTGCGTCACCATCTCCCAGTCCCAGTGCCCCTTGTCCTGAACATGCCCATTCCTGAACATGGCGACACAGCGCAATGCCGTGCATACTCCCATGACAAACATGACAAGGTAAATCTGCCTCTCCGCCCCGTCGAAACCAGCCATCGCAAACTCCTTCAACCGATGCTGCCGAAGCTTAGTCGGCTGCCAAGATATTTCCTCATTGGGCTCCTCCATGCAAGATGCAATATGGATATGAAAACTCTCGAGGGCAGGCATCATCTCAAGGAGAGCACGGGGCCACGCCACATCCCACGACGAATGCACGTCGGCGACGAGCAGCCGCCTCAAGTTAGGTAACAACAACGACGGGGAGCTAGACGGCACGATCCATCTGTCGGGCCCGGTGAACCGGACAATCAGGTCGGCTATGTCCGGAGTGTGTTCGACAAACGGTCAAGCTCCAGGTGCCACCGTAACAACTGGCGAAACCCTTCCACGACACAACTGTACTTCTCAGGACACACTCCTGTCAACGTGAGCTTCTGCTAGCCAAAGTGATGCGGACAGAAGATATGAAATTGTGCGGACTGCTTTGCTAGCGGTTGTATATGTTGGAAATAGCGACGGAGGAAGGATACCGATACCATACTGCAAATAAGATAACTGCATAGCTATATTATCTCCTGAACACTGATGGATATAAACTTATGGTAACAGGAAGCCTGGAGAGCTCTTTTGTATGCAACATATCCTAGTAAAAAACTGGAATGTTTATCAGAAGTGGAAGTACATGGGATGTCAAGGAATGGACAGCTATGGTCTAAACTCCAAACAAAAACTTGGCAGACTAACTACAATAGTAGTCAGCTTTGTTATAAAGTTAAGCACAGAGGCCAGGATTCGAAACTCTAGAGAATCTTCTGTTCTTTGAAAAGACATTCTCTGTAAGAAATATATCACCCTTGCCAAAACTGCTTACCTCTGCACGCATCACTTCAGAGGTTATTACCAAAACAATGTGGCAATCAAGACGCTTGGGAGTACCCACTTGCAGTTGCTGGTATAAATATCACATTCATGATTATGCAGATGCTGGATCTCCAGTCCAGTAAGCATGGGCTGAGTATGCAACATTATTCGGTTTTCAATATGTATTTTTTACTAATTAGATAGTAAAATTGTTTGCAGCTAAACAAAGAACATTTGTCCGTGCTGTTTTTGTCCAGATGCACTCAGGCAGGACCCGTGCAGTATGTCTTTTATTATCCCAGAGGATGAATGGGCATTTGATTTGCTCTATTTTGTTGCATTCCTCGCGGTGGACAGACAGTGGCTAGAGAAGAACGCTTCTTACATGGACCTGAATGTACATCTCATCTTTTATCCACAAATGGTCAGATTGCATGTTTGATCGATTTTATGACTCAAGGTGCTGCATACGTACTGCATTGTCAGCGGCTGTATATGTTGGAAATGAGTAAATGACGACCGGGCTCATGACCCTCCCTTTGATTTCTGGGAGGAATTTTTTCATGACGTGATGGGCGATGGCTTGCTGCTGTAATACTGAATTTGGCCCCGACTGTAAACAACCCATCTGTATCCCACCAAACTTATTGTTCTTGCTAGCATCTGATGCGAAAGTTGATTGAATTCCAGATTGATAAAATACTGGGAGCCAATCTGTTCATGAACAGCAAGTTACTTGCTCATTAGCACTGAGCTGCCAGGAAACCCTCACATCTCCTGTTGCTGCCATTATCAGCCCTCATCACACCCATCAACGGTGCTCGACCCAGGGATCTTTGATAACTTTGCGCCCTTCATCACCTTTCTCAGCCTGTCCACGTCCTGCCACCTCCTAGCATCTGCATATATGTTGGACAGCACCACATAGACCCCATGGTTGTTGGGGTCCAGTTTCAGCATCTCTTGAACTGCCCGTTCAGCGACATCAAGGTCACCATGGTTCTTGCAGGCGGTAAGCAGAGCCCCCCAGATCGCAGTATCTGCCTTGCATGTCATGCCACGTATCATCTCCTCAGCCTCTGATAGGAGTCCACTCCGGCCGAGGAGGTCGACCATGCACCCATAGTGTTGGATGCTCGGAGTCACACCAAAGTCCTCCATAGATGAGAAGAATCTGCGGGCCTCATCGAGCCGCCCTGTGTGGCTGTACACTGTTAGAATCCCAACAAGCGTGGTCGCGTTCGGCGGCACGCCCTCCCGCCGCATCTGCTGGAACATTGCCAGCGCATCCTCACCATGCCCATGGTGCGCCAACCCAGAGATCAGGGCGTTCCATGTCGCCGTGTGCCGCTGCGGCATCCCCCTGAACACCGCCACCGCCTCGTCCATCGCTCCATTCTTCGCATACATGTCGACCAACGCTGTGCCAAGGATCACCCCCACGGGCGCTGCCATCCCCCTCCTCTCCATGATATCGTGCACGCGCCGCCCCATCACGAGCCCACCAGACTCTGACCGCGCGCATGCCGACAACACTGACGCCAACACCACAGGGCCGGGCTCAAACCCGTTGTCGAGCATCTCATCAAACGCTCCCATCGCGTCCTTGTACCGCCCGTTCTGTGCGTAGCCGGAGATCATCGTGGTGTACACCACCGTGCTCCGCTCTGGCAATCCATCAAACACCTTCTGCGCCACACGCACGCGGCCTGCCACTGAGTAGGCCCGGACGAGGCCGTTAGCGACGTAGGTGTCGCGATCGAGTCCGTGCTTCACGACGAGCGCGTGGATCTGCCTGGACACGGGGAGGGGGAGGCGGGCAGAGGCCTTGAGGACGAACGGGAAGGTGTGCCTGCCGGGAGAGTAGGAGGAGACGCCGGAGCGGCGGAGCTGGGAGAAGAAGGCTAAGGCGGAGGCGGGGTCGGGGGAGGAGGCGAGGGCGCGGAGGGAGGTGTTGAGCATGAACGAGTTGGGGGCGTAGGGGAGGGAGGAGAGGAGGCGGAGCACGGTGGCGGGAGGAGAGAGCACGGCGTAGGCGTCGAGGAGGCGGGAGGCCGCGAAGGCGTCGGATGCGAGGCGGCCCGATACGAGCATGGCCGCGTGGACGAGGGTGAGGCTACGGAGGGTGGAGCAGCGGTCGGCGAGGAGGGAGAGGCTGAGATGGCCGTGGCCGCCGGCGGCGGCGCGGAGAGGTGGCGCGGGCATTTGCGCGTGTTTGAACCGTCCAAGTGGCCAAGAGCCCAAGTGCGTCGGCCATTGGCAGCTACCGGCACGTTTCATGGGCCGGGCCTTAAACTTTCCGATGGTAAGAGAATTTGCATCATGGGAAGTCCGGTCCAGGACGGTCCACATGAGAGGCCTACAAGTTCCAGAATATCAACATTCACCACCGAAATCAGACCACATAGCCAACAGCAGCTTCAACTTTTTAATCCTTCCTGAAAAAGAAAAAATCATCCCTATCCAGAAGATTAACTCAGCAGAGATTTAATATAATCATCCATAGTGTTCAAAGAAAGGCTATGCTCCTGGCATTTCCTTCTATATAAACCCCTGTTTTATTCAACACAAATATTTACAGTCACTTGGCCGATTCTCGCACAGCCATCCGATGTCAAATATATACAACTACAAACACAGCACACCATCTAAAAAAAGAGAAAAACACAACACACTAGCACTCAAAGCACAAGTGATCATGTCATATTGCAGCAAGTGCCTTCAGATTATGAGGACAACTAAGCAACTAAAAACCAGCACATCCCCGTCCTAGGCACGGTCGACGACACCTGATCATCCCCGGGGGTTCATTCATCCATCGACGTGGCAGGTTAGGATCGCGGGTTTCTTCAGCCAGTATTGCGCGAACCTCTGCCGCGCGTACTCCATGTAGTCGAAGTCGATATCGTTCACGTGTTCCTGCACACAGGATGCAAGTTCAGTTAGATTGGATGAACATGGCGTTCCTGCCTAGCGACTCACCATGTAGAATCTGTGACAGAGATTGAGCAAGAGAACCCACCGAAATGATTCCCCACAGGGCCCAGAGGAGATGGCTGGCGAGGGTGTACTTCTCGATGCTGTTCATCAGTTCCTCGACCTTTCCTGCGTCGGGTTCTTCGCCTTCTGCGGGTGGCGGAACCAGGCACAAGGATGCAATTGTGTGAAACAGGTAGCTCTAGAAATTCTGCATCTGTGGAACAAGAGGTTCATGACAAGCTTTCTGCTTACCTGCAGAGCTCAGGTAGGTCTGCACAAACCTCTTCCGTTCATCGATATCTGTTGACAGCAGGAGGAGTAAGCAACGGTGAATAGACAGTGTAGGCTGATCAACATGTCTAAAGATAGAAATTAACAGTGCGCAGAAAGCAGTAGCTTTGACAAACGACAGCCATTGCAAAATACCTGGATATTTTGTGTAGTCCAGTACATGAGGCTCTTCTGAATGGTAGTCCGCGGCCATCTCGCAGAAATGGTTTGCGATGTCATAGGCAACTGGGTTAAAGCTTGAATACTCATAGTCCTGTAGATGCACAAAGATAAACGGTGAGATGGGGAGGTGTATTTTCCAGTTAGCAATGACTTAAACATACGCCAGGTAGCAATAAATTACAATGATGGTCAGTGCTTTGGTCTCTTCATCAATCATGATATTGCCATACTGGAGATCATTGTGGCAAAATCCTGTGCACTGATCTTCTCCTGAAAGTTCACTCTCCAATGCAGTGATCTCTTTCTCCAAGCTATCCAAACGGAACTCTTTCGCTTCGTCAGAGGGACACACACGCTTGGCAGTTTCGAGCCAGTTTCTATGAAAGATGAAGATATGTATCGTCCAGTTAGAACTTAAATTTGATGATATGTGTTTAGTTTTAGAAACTGTGTAATACAAAGATAACTAGGTGAGTTTAAACAAATAATTGTGTAACTGAAGATTCAGTAATACCTCAATCTATCCCATAGGAGAGAAGATTTTGGACCTGGCATGTCAAGGTTGTGGAATTCTCTCAATTTGGAGGCTATAATAGCTGAAATCTCTGGATCACGCAGGTCAACAGCTGAAAGGGTCTGACAGGAATATTTTCATCAGTTTTTTCTGTATATTTCTTCATTCTGCTAACATATCTCCTGTCAAAGAAAATCTTGTGTCTTAATGCAACAACAGCATCTGTATGTTCCATCCTTTTTAAAACAGGAATAGGGAACATGATGCCTTTGAAAAATGCTACAAACAAATGGAGAATAAAGAGTGATATTCACACCCTATGAATAGTCTAAACTAATAAAATTAGACAATACCCATAGGCAATATCTACTTTGTTCTGAAGATATTCCCCTTCCATGTCATGTCATCTATCCTACTTAGTCAAAGCCAACCACGTTAAAAAATAAATAAAGCCAACCACGTTATTCTCATTCATTTGAAAGACATTTTGACTTAGTCATGTTAAGTGGTGCAGGCATTCAGCCTGTCGTTAGCACGTTAAATACACCAAAATAAATTCCTATTGTCTTCAGCCCATCCTTCGTACATGGAACTATGAGAAAAATCAAGTGCTGAATTATAAAACAAGATATATTGCAGGTATTAGATATCTTCAAGTTGCAGAAAGTCAAATAATGACAACAGCATGGGAACAGTACGACAACTAGATATTTTCAAGAGGGAGAAATGTCAACAAGGACAACAGCATGTTAGCCTGATGCGTTAGAGCCAAGTATTTATAAATTGTATGATTTCTGCCACAAGTATCTCAGAAGCTATCGAAAAAGAAACTAAAAGTACAGCATACGTGTACAGACTACAGACTAGTGTAAATTTAGTCAACAAAAGAACATAAATTATGTTAACTTGTAGTACTGAATTGGACATTCACTGAAGACTTGAATGCACATTTTGGATAACATTCTAACTAAGGGTCAAACGTTGAAAATTCAGATAATATAATCTACACCCACCGGTGGAAGAAGATTTCAAAGAAAGACAAATGCACCTCACTACTCCATCGATAAACACATTTTTTATCTTCTCTAAGCTAAGAATTCGGCGTGATGATATTACCACCAGTGAGGCAGTGACAATAATAATTCGGCCCCGAATCAACAGAACAAAATTACGGATCACAATTCCTCCGAGTTTTCCAATCTAAATGCAATCAAAAATACCTAAAAGGAAGATTCCTTCCAAAAAGAAAGGAACCCAAGAAAGCTTGTCCTGGAAAAGGACGGAGGGCGTGGGAAACAAGAACGATCTGCTAGAAGCAGACAATTGCAGGGTCGTCGAACACGACAAGGACAGAAATGAACAAAAAAGGGAAGGAAGAAGGGAGACTGCTCACCCTGGCGTGGATAAACTCCTCGACGCGGCCGGTGGGGAAGCGGCCGAGGAGGCGCGGGCCCTGGCCGTGGCGCGACATGCACTCGAAGGTGCGCACCTCGTCCTCCCTGTCGAAGAAGAGCTCCACGCCCTCCCCGTACACCCGCATCAGCACCTTCCTGTACTCGCCCTCGCCGTCGCCGCCCCCGGTGAGCCAGCGCACCTGGTACACCTCGTTGGTCATGGCGCCCTTGAGCGGCACCACCTCCAGCGCCCGGCAGTCGGCCACGTCCGCCCACTCCGCCGCCAGCTCGTGCAGCAGCCTCCGCGCCTCCTTCGGGAGGCTTCGCTCCCCCGCCGCCTCCTCCCCCGGATTCTGGCCCTCGATCGCCACCATATCCCTCTACCACAGGGAATCTTCCTTGTCCAGGAATGGAGAGGAGAGGGATCTGCTGCGTGCTGGAGAGCGGCCGTACTTGGCGCGTGTGGTTCTTGGTTTCCACGGGGATCCTTGAAGGGCCTCCGTGTATAAATAGACGGTTTGTTTTGGCTCGCGGCTCTTTTGCAGATTCACCCTCCGAAGTTAGCATTCTTTTGTAACCCCTTTTGTCAAGAACCGAACAACCAGTCAAACCCAGATGCTACTGATTTTCTTCTTCCAAAAAGAGATACTGTATTGTTTTTCATATTTAAAAAGAAAGCAACGTGGGATTATAGAATCTTGTTCGCGAAAGGTATATACATCAATACATGGACAAACTTGCTTCGAAACATACGAAGTCACACCAAAACAAGTGAGGAGACGTCGTCATCACCGTGACCTCACCATCATCCCGTCCTTTTAACAACCGGTCTGAATTACCACATACCGTGATTGTGACCTTTTTTCCATTTTTCTAGGAGTAGAAGAACTATGTTCTCGGTTGATGGGTCGAGAGGGTTGAAAATGGTAAGGAAACTTTGTTTTCGTAGAAAAGGGGAATCAGGGTGGAAAAAAGGAAATGAAAACGGTATTTTGCGAAAACAAAATGGAACGGAAACGGTAAAGAAAACGGGAGAGCATATTCCGACGAAAACGGAACGGAAATTTTGAAAAATGAATACGAAAAGTTTCCGCATACATGCAACCTAGCAAGACCCGGATATATGCAAGATGCAACCATGTGAAACTATTTTTGTGACCTTTGGTTACATGTCGAAGTGTTAAACTATGTTTGTTGTACTTTATGTTTAACTGTCGTTGGACGAGGTTGTGAACAATTTTTTTAATCTTGTTAGCTACTTATTTGTCGAGTTTGCCGAACACCTAGACCAAACACATTATCAACTACCTAAGCTAATCAAACATTTCAGTTAGCACCGAGGAAAACAGCCCATAGGACTAACAGTCATCGCATCATGTGGATGCACAGCCTAGCCAAGATTCTTTCGTTGACAAAATCCCCAACTCAATCACGTTTCTATCTTCCAGCTATCCCATGATGCGACTACTTAATTAACAGTGCTCCAAATAAGCTAGAGTATTACAAAAAAAAATCGTAACCAAAGGTTGTCCACGTAAAAGCGCCGGTCCTTGCTGTCTACAGGTGCCACTTGTGGCTACCACCTCGCCGTCCACATGGTTGCCAGAGATGCCACCTAGGCAGGGGATCCCACGTGGGCCATGGTGAGATTGTGATGGCCTTGCAGTCTTCTGTGTAGGCCCATGGGTACACACTACACAGTCAGCACCCATCTGGTCTCGTTGACTCCCAGTCTCCAAGTTTGACCAGGTTTTGTTCAGAATTAACCCCCAAAACATGCCCAAATGGGGTTCTTTCCCAAAAAAAATCATAAGAGACAGAAATGTGTACGATGGGCATAGAGCTTACTGTCTGAAGCTTTGGCAAAACCTTTCTCATGACTCTGATTTTTTTAGCCTCAAAATCTCTTGAAGATCACGACAGGTTGCTATATGTACATTGTACAACAACAGAAAAATAATTGAGTAAGCAGTAACCTCCAACAAAGCACATGCTCAACACTTTCAGACCTGACTTGTCCAAACTCCAGCGGAACCAATCAATATAACCTTATGTTCTCAAAGAAAGGCAATTGAAACTGGAACCAAAGAGCACACATAGAACTGAAGATACCATCAGACCAACAATGCTGCTCTTCCTACAGAAGTAACTCAAGGGGCACACCAAAACATAAAGCACTTTGGTCCATTAGTATGGCTGATTTTTTTTCTTTCCCGTAGCTGATTCATCCAAACAAGATCAAATATGCAAAAGGAGGATAGTTAAAACTGAGCAAACTGCTCATCTGGTAGACGACGGACTATCGGCCAGTTAATAGGTACGTGTAGCAGAAGTAATTCGGTATCTAGCGGAAACCTGAAAAGCCACATGCTGCTGTAGAATAAGCAGCCAGCCTGGCAATTAATGTGGCAAAATATTCAGAATTTTACACATGTTGCCTTGTAAGATCGTTGACTGAAACTAAAGGTTCTAGCTTCCCCTGTGTCATGTCTCAGTTTGTACCTTTCTCACCCATGCAAATTGCGCAGACGTCTCGCCATTCCAGTGGTAACCTTTGCCTTCAATCACCTACCAGCTTTGTCTTGAGTCTTGACTCTTGTAATAAGAAGAAGAAAATCTGCTCTCCCAATACTATGCTATTTCCTGTGTCATGTACAGCTTCGACAACTTGAAGTACCAGTGCTCATCGCCCTCCCTCGTCTACATGAGAATGAACACAGCTACTGAAACAACCAAGGACACGGCCAAAAGTCTCAGAGGCACCACTCTTTCTGAAGCACTCAGAATCTGCACTGGAAATACACATCCTCCCTGAGACGCATTTGCTGTTACGATCTTCGCAAGGCCTCCAAAAGCACATGCCCTGACATCCTGGTCCATTGTTTGGAAGTAGATGTTGAATGCATACGATATGTTACCATCATGGCTGAGACCATTGCATGAAGACCCATACCCCAGCGGTGTGCAATCTGCATTCGAGCACGCGTAGTTTACGGATGCTGGAAGGTTTCTGTATTTATCCTTTTCATCCTTGTTGAACACACACCACTGTGATGGCAGGTACTGCACTCCTTCAACTCCAAGCAGATACCTGTTTTGGCCACTTCCACTGAGATCCATAGGGAACTTTGGTTTTCCATCATATGTGAATAGTCCCCAGTGGCGTTCGAAGCGCCCAGGCAGCACACTCTTCTGGTTCTCATCGATCAGTGCAAACAGGTAGGCATCCATGCGACCAGGTCTCAGAGGTGTCCCAACATTTTTGGCTACCTTCTTCAGAAAACCATCATAGAACTTCTGGGCATACTTGACATTAGCACTCTTGTCACCGTCCGTTGGCCAGCCAATCTCACCAACAACTATTTTCATGTCGGGAACACCAGCTTTCCTCAATGACCAAACAAGGGTATCAAAGTTGGCGTCGAAGACATTCGTGTATACCATTCCTTTGTCATAAACTGGCTTGCTACCACCCTCAAAGAACGAGAAATTCAGAGGGAAATTGGCATTCTGGTATAGGCTGAGATAGGGGTAGATGTTGACCACAAATGGTGCATCATTCCTATGGAGGAAATTTACAATGGAAAGCATGAGGGAGTTGATATCCCTGCGGAAGTTCCCAGCAGACGGCACTGGATTGTTCTCGGGAGAGTTATAGACATCAGCGTTCAGGGGAACAACTGCCTTGACCTGTAAACCAGCCTCATCTAAAGCTCTTTGAATGTTCTTCAACGCTGGAAAGGTGATGTTTATGAAGCTGCCGTTGTAGCTCTTCAGAAATGGTTCATTTCCCACGGCCACGTATCTGAAATAAACATAGGGCACCAGTGAATATAACAGAGCAGGGTCACAACTCACAACAGGACTACTATGCAAAGTTGGAAATAAGTAACAGCTAAAAAACAACATATGGCAATGCAAAAAAGAAGTACAAAGCACTAGCAAAATGTGAGAAATGAAGCTTCACCAACAGCACTATTGTATTTGCCGCTATAAACTAACAGCTCTATAATCTGAAGTCCAGAGATACTGCAGCAACAAAATACCAAATCTGTAATTGTTCGGCCACACCGTCACAAAAAAATAAATGCAAGTTGTCGCACCACAAAATTCATACGGAGAGGTTAAGAAAACATATTTCACAGATATAGGATTAGTATTGGAACTGCATCATATAAACCTACATTTATATCTGGTACACTATGCATGAAACAAGTGTTTCATCTCACCTATGAACACTGCTTTTGAGCCTTCATGCTCATAGCATGCTTAGTGTATGACCTATATGCACTATCAAACAATATAAATGAACATATTACCCTCTAACAACCATGTATATACAATAAAAGTTAAAGTTCCTATTAAATTTAACTCCTTCCATAGGCTATCAAGCTGCACTAACAATTCCTCACGCAGCTTCTCTGAACTATCAAACACCTGCTCGGCTGCTCAGCACGGTTCGGCATTGTGTATGACACATATGGAAGGACTCAAAGGAGTAGCAGTTAACTCAATCGTGCAGCCACGAACATATGTTCCCTAGTCCAAACAGCAAGGGAGAACTCAAAGCAGTGTCAACAGCATGACCATCGCATCAATCCCGCACGAAACCAAATCAGAAGCGGCACATCTCACGGGAACATCCAATGCAGCACTTCGCGATCCCTACTAGACGCAACTCCATGCCCTAGTGCGGCATTCCATCGAGCATTCTCTACGCGCGCGAACGAACCACGTCCCAATCGGGCCGCGCCACGCCGCCACCTCCAAAAACGTAACCATTTCGGACGCGCTCAGTCAGAGACACGGCGCGTGTCTCGCGGCGCACAAAATTCGCACGCAGCGCAAAGCACAAACATGCATGCGCCGCACCCTCACCGTGGCAGTCCGTCGAGCATACCACGGCGAGGGCGTGAGGTAAGGTAGTATTGGTGGGGGGAACGGCGGTGGGCGCGTGCGTACCTGACGTCGACGCCGGCTTCGATGTTGCGGGTGACGTTGTCGCGGACCCAGTCGCGGGCGCGTCGGGGGTCGCGGGCGACGGAGGCGAGGTGG
This sequence comes from Puccinellia tenuiflora, assembly GCA_012064385.1. Taxonomy (NCBI): domain Eukaryota; kingdom Viridiplantae; phylum Streptophyta; class Magnoliopsida; order Poales; family Poaceae; genus Puccinellia; species Puccinellia tenuiflora. Next base: position 547,133 of record QRDG01000361.1, read on the forward strand.
TCGTTGGGGACGGCGAGCATGGCCTGGATGCCGGAGCCGGCGAGCGCGGTGACCGTCCAGGGGTCGGCGTCGAACAGCTTGACCCGGTCGACGCCGTTGGCCGCCAGCATGCGGACCACCGCCGCCGGGTGCATCGGGTGCGACATCATCGTGCCCCAGTTCACCCCCACGCCGGGCGCCGCCGCCGCCGCGGAGGGGCGCGGGAGCACGGCCATGGCGGTGATGGCGAGGACGACCGCCGCGATCGTTGTGGCGGTGGCTGCCATTGGACGGGGTTGGGGTTTGGGGGTGGGTGCCTGGGGGGCTGGGGTTTGTGGCGGTGTTGGAGGGGAGATGGGAGCGGAGGTGGTAGGAGTGTTGGGTTTTTACGGAGGCGAGGAGGAAGTGAGGACCAGCTGTAGATTTCTTCGGGAGGAAATTAAGGGGGAGCGAAAAGATGACACAGACGAGGGTTTTCAGCAAGCTGTCTCGCTGGCAGGTGGGCCCGCGCTCGGATCATAACAGCGTATCATGCAAGAAGTAAGAACACGCACCTTGTGAGTTTTTTTTTTTTAATCACAGCGCTTGGAATATTTTTTGAAACAGTGAGTGATTATTTCTCAGCGGACTGAGGAATCGATATTAGTAGGGAGTGTCTAATTCTCAGTCGATTTAGATTAACTAAATCTCAGTCACTTGCACACAGTTGCAAATCATGTGCAACTCATAGACCAGCACAAATCACGACACAAATCAAACGGTCAATGAGGCGACTGAGATTTAACTAATTCTCAGTCAGTTGCACACGATTGCAAACCATGTGCAACTCACAAATCAGTACGAATCACGACACAAAATCTAACGGTTAAGGAGGCGACTGAGATTTAGTTAATTCTCAGTCGACTTAGAATTAGCAAAACCGTACTCCCTTTCTTCCAAAATATTAGATGTTTTAGCTTTTCGTCAAATTCATGTGTATCCCAATGCATATCCGAATGCATAATGCAACATCATTTAAAATGAGCTCCATCAATGCAACATCAAAACTATCCTCATTAGGTGACATACCCACTAATTATTGAACACATAATGCAACATCAAAGCAATAATATAACACAATTTTTCACATCCAATAGTGGATTAAAACAAAAATAATAGTCCACATAGCCATATATTTTCTGAGTTTGTTGGGAGAAACCTCGAGATTATTATACCCTTTGGCATTCAAGAACGGCCCGGTCATATTACCAATTCCAACCTAATATGATTCCCAGATTGCTTTCTCCATCTATTTCATTTAACCAACTAAATCAATAAATGACAGTAAATCAACACCATACCTAATACCCAAGATCAGTACAACACTGTCTAGATTAGTACAAGATCAAGCTCTTATAATTATCAGTTCAACATTATACAACATCACCATCATCAATTTATAAACATCAAGCAATCACACAACATGAAAAAGAAGTGGCAAACGGGTAGTCACCTGCTCTGGTTCGTCGATTGCGGCTCTGACCAAAAGTTGCAGGACGACAAGGTGAGGATGCGACTCTGACCAGGGGACGGGTCGACCAACAAGGATGGATACAATGACAACGATAGTGAGGCGGCGACCAAGGACGGGTCAGGAGGCAACGGGTATGGGGGATGCGGGGAAGGCGGAGGGAGTATGCGTCGAACAGAGGGGTCAGGAGCAGGATCGAGTTGGCGGCGACTGCATGCGTCGAGTTGACGCGCTATGATGCTGTCGCAAGGATGGCGGCGCTCGTTTGGGGGTGGTTGTGAGCAGGAACGATGTGCTAGGGTCTCACCTGCGAGAGAGGTCAGGAAGAAGACGTTTCGTTCAATGGTTCGGCCCGGTGGTATTTGATGGGTAATTTCTGATGAATCGGAGGGGTAGGGCCATAATTGTGGCTTAGTCGTAGAAGTACGTGGTCCACAATGGGTCACAACTGAGTGTTCGTTTGGCTTCGACTTTCGGCTATGAAAAGCAGGTCTTGAAGCCCAAAAAACAAGGTCATGAGAGTTCATGATAAAAGCTAAAATTATATTTGCTAAATGCTACTTGGTGCTGATTTCCCCTCATCTGCATGGATGGTTTTAGTGGAGATGTGCAATTAGTGTACCTATGCCCAACTAACTTACAATTGCGACATGTGATAATTTCCATTCTTGAAGTCACCTTGGGCTAGGGCACTTCAAACTATCATTTTCTTCTCTATTTGCATTCTCCCCTTCTCATTTTGAAGACGAGAGAGTCAATGTCAGGGTTGAGAGTCTTGGTACATTAACCCTCCCCAGCAAATGGTAGATAGCAGTATTGTAGGCTTCCAAATACATTGGCTTGTTGAAGAAATCATGCAAAAAGTTTTGATGGTGCTGCCTTGACTTGTAAATTGTAAAACTAACATGATGGCAAGGAAATCCAGTAATATCCCATTTTTTGCAGCCACATGTTCTATTCGTCAGCTCAACAACATATATATATATATATTCCTAACAGTTGGTTACTTTCCATAGTTAACCTAGAAACTTAACAACATTTGAAGCTCTAAACCATTTCCTTGCTCTTCTAAATTCTCAAAGTAGGTGAATGTGATCTACCACATAGAATTTGTTGCACCGAATCATTTTGTTTCATACCTAACCATTAGCTTATTACTCTTCATTCCATAAAATAGTTTTTACTGGTTTACCACTAATATCAAGGATCATTCTGTTGAACATGTTACTAAGACGATTCACAACAAGAGCACTTTTGAAATTGTAGTCCATTGCATGACTAGCAGAAATTTATATAGGGATTTTGCTAATCCGATCCATTCCTATGCTTCCTCACATTCATCTTTTATGTTTTGCGTTTCCATGTGAAGCTCTGTTTATTGTAGGAATGGCTAGCATAGTCCACATATTTCTTTAATTCTTACTCCTCTTAAACCAGCAGATTCAAAGTTTGTATAAATGTGCCTAAGGTAGTATCTTTGTGGACAGTTGAGAAAATTTGGTTATTACATTTAGCAAATCACTGTTTAACCAATTCACACATATTCAAAAGCTACTAAAATTAATCAAAACAATGTTACATATATTCTCACAAAATTTATGAAGCCACTTAAATTCGTCAAAATATTTATAAATATTTTATGAAGCTACAAAAATTCATCAAAAGATACAAAAAATATTTATAGGTATTTTATGAAGCCACTAAAATTCACCAAACAATTCCAGAAAAATTCACACATGTTATATGAAGCTACAAAAATTCATCAACAAATAGTACAAATATTCACACATATTTTACGAAGCCACTAAAATTCATAAAAAATGTTAAACATATTCACACATATTTTATGAAGCTCCTAAATTCATCATAAAATACTAAAAATATTCACACATATTTTATAAAGGCACTAAAATTCATAATAAAATGCCACAAATATTCACACATAGTTTATGAGGCCACTAAAATTCGTAAAAAATCCTACTAATATTCACACATACATTATTAAGCTATTAAAATTCATCAAAAAATATTACAGATATTCACACATGTTTATGAAGCCACGAAGATTCATCCAAAAATGCTAGAGATATTCACACATATTTTATGAAGATACTAAAATTCATCATAAAATATCATGAATATTCACATATATTTTTAAACCTATTAAAATTAATTATAAAATACTAAACATATTCACACATATGTTATGAGGCCATTAAAATTCATTAAAAATGCTAAAAATATTCACACAAACTTTACGAGCCTACTAAATTCATAAAAAAATACTAGTATCAATATTGACACTTCATTAAAATTAAGCATAAATGCTACTAATATTTACACATATTGAAGCTACTAAAAGTCATAAAAAATACTATAAATATTCAGAAACAATTTATGAAGCCACTAAAATTAATCAGGACAGTGCTAGAAATATTCTCACATATCTTATGATACCACTAAAATTTATCAAAAAATGCAACGCATATTCTCACATATTTTATGAAGCCACTAAATTCACCCTAAAAATACTGCAAGTATCTATGCACACATTTTGCCTATCCGAAATAATGGTGTAGTTGACAAACTCTCGTGACTCACCATCACTTGCATATTTCAATCGTGCTCTTTGAAATTCTGCAAAACCCTTCTAAATTGGTACACATCTATGAAACACATCTCTTAGCTGGCAGCTTCTCGGAGTAGAACGGGAATGCAGTCGTCAGAATCACTATTAGAGACATTAAAAAGGTCTTCCACCTCTAAATCACCTTCATAGTGCATCATTGCCTCAAAATTTTCCTCTTTAGGCTTTGTTCGGTTGCTTGGGAGCCAATCCCCACATGGAATCAACCCCCACGGGTTTTGGGTGATCCACTGATGTCACCCAGATCCCCCGTTAGTTCCTTGCCCCTAATCCCTGGACCAGGTGACTCGTTCGGTTACTCCCAAGGGAATCAAACAACCCAGACTGCTTACCTTTGGCATAGGTACCCCAAGCAAGAACGATGGCATGCTCTTAATAGTAAATTTTGTACAGCTACAAGATAATTAATATATAATGTAGATAAATATGAAATCATTTTTTACATACCCATAAAATTCAATTTTGCATAGTTACAAGAAATAATGAGCTAGATTTTCACACCACAACAATTGCTGCACTCTAAGCTGAAAACTGAAAGTAGGTAGAAAGACAATATTTTTTCGCACATAACAATGACATCTTGATATGATATAAATTGACCATATATCCTAGGCTTCAAAGATTGTTTCTGGGAGCGCCATCTGACCATGGATAGCAAGCACCAAGGTGGGGCATCTCTTGATGCTACAATGAAGAAGAAAATAAATAACAAGTGACAGAAAACTCTGTATAGCTAAATAACAGCTAGTACAGTCTGATTGCAAAATTAACAAGAAGAAGAACAACAAAATTAAGCAGTGAAGAAAAAAATAACTAAGCTGCCTATAGCTAAATAACAGATAGTAAGTCTGATTGCTAAATTGCGAGTATATACACTTCCTTTCAAGAAGACTAATGTTTATCACAGTGCATAGAAAAAAACATTATCCAAGTATTGTATTTAATTGTCATCAAATTAATCTCTCTTGTAACTGAGGTAAACGTGCAAAACTAACAATATCATCTAAATGGTTGCAGCTGACATATGCTACAGCTACTAGCAGATTCAATATTGTTTTCTACAAAGAGAGTAGAATCGAGATCAACCAGCAAATTAGGTACTAAACTGAAAACAAACATGCCCTTAATCTTGATATCAATTGGGTAAAAAATCCACAACGTCCAATGCCAACTTGCTACAACAAGTCACTTATATATGTGATACCAATTTATACAGTATTACTACCTAAATCCTCAAGTCTTTCCCATACAGTAGTAATACCTAAATCCTAAAGTCTTTCCTTCTCCGTAGAAGCAAGAGAACATGCTAGGTACTAACTGTACTGCTAACTATACTTAACTTCATTGCTTAGAATGGAACATGCTAGGGCAAACAACCACAACTGATACAAGAACCAAGAACCGTATAAACAGATAACACTAGAACCATAGAAATTCAGAAATTAAGGAAGAATGAGACGGGAAGGAAGAAGAGAAATATCTCACCTGCGAGAAGGCCGTGCCAGGGAGGAGAGACGCCGGGATATTGGGTTGTTCAGTCGACGTCGAGCTAGCGCCGTCCACTCCACTTCATCTCTAGTTTGCCTCTGAGCTCACGCTAGTGTAGAGGCAATATACCACATCCCTGTCCAGGAGATCTCTTTTGCATTCTCTTTTAGAAAGCATGAAACCAACTTTGCATTATCATTTCATATGGAAATGAGATACACCTATTTCATAACGATGCAGCACCCATATGCATCTTTGGACCAATCCAGTACAGTGTGCAAATTAAAGTGATGATGCCGCTGCCTCAACACACCAAAAATGTCAACATACTAGAATAAGAATGAAGCATTTTTTAACGAAATAAGAAGACATATTTAAGCATTGTTAAAAACTAGAACCCATGTTAAAACATTGTTATGCATAAATCAGGCAGATACCCAACTTTATATAGCATCAATCTTGTATATTAGGCCACCCAAATCTATCTAGCATGAATCTTGTTTATTCCAGGACAGCTAGTTATATTGCCTTAACGCACCAGAAATTGCAAAAACAAAAATTTGGAGGGTGCATTATTAGAGGAGGCGGACATGGTGAAAGAGCATGGTTGCCCCCATGTGTTGTTTTGGTAATTAATGACAATCTCTATGGACTAATGTGTGCTTTAAGTTATATTTGCAGTGTTGGTCCATAAGGAATGCTTGGACTCCATATGTTGGAGTCAAGGCTAAAAGAAGAAGACTATATGTTGATCAAGGCTTAGTGCAAGATTGATCAACATACAAGATTAGGGCATGTGAAGAAGAAGATCATTTGTTGATCAAGATCCTATGTTGTCCATGGTGGATGGCGTCACGTGGTGATCATCATGAAGATAAAGGCCATGTGAAGATATGTCGAAGAGTGTCTCTCCCATCTTGGTGTATGGGGGAGCAATATGCGTGTCTTCACCAAGCGGAGCAAAATCAAGAAAGGTGATCCACTTGAGAGTAGATCAAGATCGTCATCATCTAGCTCAAGTGGAATGCGCAAGGCAAAGGTATGATCTTGATAGGGTTTCTATTTTACCGGTCTCACGGTGTAGTTGGGAGACCGGGTTTTAGGATAGGTAACCATACTATCAAGAGGGGCTCTCAAGTGAGCTTTAGCGTATCGGTCGTAGAGAGCTCAAACCTTTGCATCCTTGGCATCATCTTTATTGGTTCCTATTTGGCTCTTATCGTGGTGTGGTATTGGTGCTTGTCGTGCTTTTCATGACAAGGCCAAGATCACCGAAAACGGTTCTCATATGTGTCTCCTATTGAGTTTTCGGTGATGGAGATTTTGCCGGTCCATCTATGTGGAAGGTTTCACTCTTCCAATTATTAGCAAAATCTCCCTTGCTTGGTTTCAATATTTTCACTTGTTATTGGATAGCATTTGTCGTCCTCTTTCCAACAAAAGTGGTTTCATGTCATTCGGACTTCATTTGCAAAAGATATGGTTTTCCGGTTTTCAATAGAAAGGTTTTACCTTTCATCATTTGGTTTTACCATATCTTTTTGAACAATGATGTTTCTCTGCATAATCTTGTAGTGCTCGTTGTGACGATTCCAACGAGTTCAAGATTATCGAAAACGGAGTTCGTATGTGGAAGATATTGCATTTCCGGTTTGCAAATGAGAAGGTTTACCTTTCTTCATTTGGTTTTATCCTCACATGATGGACTATGATGTTTCTCTGCATAATCTTGTAGTGCTCGTTGTGACGATTCCAACGAGCCCAAGATCATCGAAATCGGAGTCCGGATGAAAAAGATATTGAAGTTTTCGTATCGCCGGGTGGGTGGCCAGCCCCCAGGCCAGCCTAGGCCGGCTCCAAGGCCGGGCTGCTCTGTGGGGTGGCCGGCCTCCAGGCCGGCTGCCCTGTTTTGGCTGCCCGAAAACAGCTCCAACGGCCATATTTTGGCCTCCTATTTAAGGGGCTTCTTCCCCAAATAAACCCTAACCTTTTTGCCAACTCTTGAGCTATTCTCCCTCCTCCATTGTTGACCTCTTGAGCTTGGTTTTCTCTCATTCTCTCCACTAGTTCGTGCTACTTCTTTGAGAGAAAAGAGAGAGGAGATTTAGATCCGTGTTTCCACCAATTGATCTCTCCTCTAAGTGAGGAGAACACTTTGGATCTAAATCTTTGGAGTTTCTTTGTGTTCCTCCTTTGTTCTTCCTCCCTAATCCCTCCCAAGCATTAGTTGCTTTGGTTGGATTCGGGTTGGAAGAACTTGACCACTTAGTGTGTTCTTGCCATTGCATTAGTTGCATCGGTTTGAGTTCTCCACGGTGATTCGTGGAAAGTGAAGTTGAGAAGCTTGTTACTCTTGGGTACTTTGGTTCCCTAGAGCTTGTTCCTCTAGGGCACGTTGGTACCCTAGACGGTTTGATTTCTCGGAGTCTTGGTGGCTTACGGGATTTGTTGGGAGCCTCCAATTGTAGAGTGTGGCTCAACCTTGTTAGCTTCGGAGCTTCGGTAGCTACGAAGACATTGCCGGGAGCCATCAATTAAGTTGTGGTGTGTGCCTCGGCCTTGGGCATCGAGTCTTGGTGGCTCGGTGCATTTGGTGAAGACCCGCCAACTTGTGGAGTGTGCTTCACCCTTTTAAAGGTTCTAGTTGTCAACCTCAACGGCAACATAGTGACAAGTGCCTCGCCACATTGGTGGTAAGACACAACGGAGATACGGTGTGCCATATCAAGGCTACTCGGTGTTTCACATTGGTGAACACCGCGCCGCTCCAACGGAGACTAGCTTCCATTGGGAAGTGAACTTCGGGATAAATCATCGTCTCCAAGTGCCTCGGTATTTCTATCCCGAGCTTCTTACTTATGCTATTTACTTTGTGATAGACATTAAGCTTAAAGTCATATATCTTGCTATCACCTAGTTGATCATATTGCTTAGCATAAGTTGTTGGTGCACATAGGTGAACCTAGCTAGTTTAGGTTTTGGCTTGATAAATTAAACGTTAGTTTTATTCCGCATTTATTCAAGCCTTAACCGTAATAATTTTAAATCGCCTATTCACCCCCCCCTCTAGGCGTCATCCGTGTCCTTTTAATTGGTATCAGAGCAGGTTCTCTCTTTATAGGGCTTCACAGCCTAGAGAGTAAAGATGTCGTCTAGTGGTTTAGTGCACAATGCCTCTTTAATATTCGATGGCACTAATTGTAATGATTGGAGAAATCGCATGCTAAATTATTTTAGAGATATTGATCCATCTATAGAGAAAATCTTAGATATGGGTTTTCCTCCTCCAAAGGATCCGAAAAGATTATCTTTGGAGGATGAGGAAAATTCTTATCTAGATGCTCAAGCTTCTAATGTGGTTTTCATGTCTTTGAGAAATGCAGTTGCTTTGTCGGTTTCTCCTTATCGGAGTGCTCATGAGCTATGGACCAAGCTTCAAGACAATTATGGTGTGTCCATGGATAGTGAGAATGATTGTTCTCCCTCCACCTCCGGGCGTAATGAGTTCTCAACTTCGTCTACCTCACCTACATGTGGCAAGCCACAAAATAATGCAATGGTGAGTAGGGATAAATTTTGCAATAATAATAGTGAGCTTCCTATAGATGATATGTCATCTCTATCTTATTGCAATGATTTATCTTTGGACTTAAACACATCTAGAACTATAAATGTTTCGCATGCTTGTGTTAATAGTCCTTGCATATCTTCTAAATCGTCAAGTAGTGATGATCATGACAATAATAATGATGATGAAGAAGATGATGCTTACTTTAATAAGAAAGGTCTAATGGTTCTTAATGCTCTTTCAAAGAATGAAAATGCTTGTGAGAACCTACATGAAATTATGAGCACCCTTGTTGAGCGAGGGCTTACTATTGAAAATTTGGAAGCTCGTGAAAATGAAAGCCTTAGCCGTGAACGTGATTATGTAAACACGATTGCGGATCTCGAGGAAGCTCTTGAAGAAGAACAAACCACCAAGAAATCTTTTGAGGAGACATTTACTCTAGAGTTATCTAAAGCAAATGAAACCCATGATAGAACTCTTAAGGTGGCTAATGATTTTAAAATAAAAAATGATGAGCTTGTTGTTGAAATTGCTAGACTTCTTGAGGCTAATGTGAAATTTGAAAAGGATGTCAAGTCCTTGGAAGATTCTCTTGCACATCTCACTAAGTCTCATGATCAACTCCAAGCTCAATTACTAAAAGAGCTTCCTACTTGTTCTCCCATTTCTATTAATGTTGATGCTTGTGCTACTAACTCTATTTCTTGTGAAGCATCCATTTTAAAGGAGAATGTTGAGCTAAGGGCTCAACTAAAATTGCTAACTAGCAATTATGAGATATTGGAAGAAAGCCATGAGAAGCGCTCGAGCTCTCATGAAGATCTTCTCGTATCTCATGATAAGCTAAAGTTCGCTCATGAGGCTATTGCTACCAAGGTAATATCTAGTGAGCCCCATGTGGAAAATGGCACAACTTCTACCAAAAATGCTACAATGCCATGTGCTAGTCCTTGTAATTCTTCATCTCACACTAGTAGTAAATCATATGTTGAATTATATTTTGTGCCTAGTTGCTCTAACAATGAGGCTTCAACTTCCACTAGTACTTGTGTAGCTACTAACCTTATAGGGAAAACTAAAGAGCACAAGGCACAAGCCACTTCTTTGAAGAAAGATGTGGAGAAGCGACATAAAGGGAAGGCCACATTTGACAACATGTTGAGTGTGCAAAAATCCCCCAATGACAAGAGTGGACTTGGATTCAACTCCAATATCAAGAACAAGTCCAAGAGTAGCAATAAGAAGGGCCAAGAACAAGTCAATCAATCGGCCAAGATTGTTTGCTTCAAGTGCAAAATTGAAGGGCATCATGTTAGGGATTGCCCATTGAAGAAGAAGCCTCTTAGTGAGAAGCAATTAGGGAAGCGGCCTATTGTTCAATCTCATGCTCAACCTCGGGTTGAACAAGGGCCACCTCCTAAGAAGACTCAAGTCATTGCTCCTCAAGTCAAGGAGCCTATTAAGAAGAAATAAAAGAGTCGATATTGCTACTTATGTCGTGAGAAGGGTCACTTGGCTTCTTCATGCACAAACGGTACTCTATCCAACCCCATAATTATTGATGATGTTTATTCTCTTAGGAGGGATAGGGTTGGCAATGTGTTTGCCAAATATGTGGGAACTCAAAGTGGTGTCAAGAAAAGAACCATTTGGGTTGCCAAGCCTATTGTGACTAACCTCTTAGGACCCAACTTGGTTGGGGACCAACAAGCTCAAACTTGATCAATAGGTTGTGATGAAGGACATTGGAGACTTGGCTATCCTTGAATAATTAAGGGATCTTCGTGATTATTATTTCCACAAGCCAAGTCATTTGGATTATATTGTCATACCTCATATCCAATGCTCCTTCGTGCGGTAACTTATATTTAAATTATATATACATTGAAAGTTGCTTGCTCCCTTGCATGTGTTAGTTTTGTTCCTAGCATGTGCTTGTATATGTTGTGCTTATTACTTACCTTGAGTAATCAAGTTTGTGTATGTTAATGTGCGCTCCATATATGTGTAAACTTTGTGTTGAGTCCTTATTGGATCTTGTGTTGATTTCAATGGGCTCTTTTGAGAAATTAATGGACTATCCCATTTTGGGGGAGTGATATGCTTTGTGCACTTCACTAACCTAAAAATGTGTGTATATGAGTAACACCACCTAGTATTGTATATCAAGATTATCTAGTAACTATGTGGTGTGTCATGCTCATGAGAAATTCAAATTCTATAATGTCTATTAATTATCTCTATTAGACTTTATTTGCCTCTTGTTGAGAAGAAATGAATTATCACATTGTGGGGGAGTAATAAGCTATGTGCATATTACAATCCTACAAAATGTGAACATTTGAGGTTTGTCACTTAGATTTGATATTGTAAATTATCTTATTCCTATGTGGCATATTAGCTCGAACAAGTTCCAATTTGCTCTCTAGCTATCTTTTGGGTCTTGTTCGTGTGTGTTTGCTTGGTGTGGTTTTTCTCTAATGTGCATCTCCATACATTAGTTGGGAAACCATTTGTTCCATATTATTCTAACCATGGCCTTGCCGGTTGGTTTGAATAGTTGGAACTACCAACAAACCTTATTCAAATATGGTGTTTTATTGCTTATCTTTTGCCACATGTTTTATCTTGTGAGGATATTCTTGGATACCTCTATCACCGGGAAAATAATTCCAAATGGTCATTGTCCTTGGACAATCCATATTTGTGTTTGTGGTAGAATATTTTTGATTATCCTTACATTGGCATTGGTTTTTATTTGTCTCATCTCTTGCCAAAATATTCATTTTGACTCCCATTGCCTTCCTTGCCTCTTGCTAGGATCCTAATCCTCAAATTGGTAGTGTTTAGTGTTGTAAATAAAATATGAAGAGTAATGATCCCTTGTGCGTGCATATTATATTCAAATGCAAATATCAAAAATTAATGCATGAATCTTGGGGGAGCATTCCTTTTATTTAGAACACTATCCTATCTATCATTATTTGATCCTTTCAATTGGCATTTGATTTCTATCATATGTGTTTATGGAAGACAAATCTTTTCTCTTGATGCTTTGTGCCATCATTAAAAGTGTAGAGGGTGTTTGGTTTATTTAGTGTAACCTTGCTCTCTCTTGGGAGTCTTGCATTCTCATCTCTTGTTTTATGTTTATCCTATAGAATGAGAAAACCCTTTGAGCATGACTCTTTCTTTCATCCTATATGCTCATTGGCCTTGCCTAGGTACCTTCAATTGGTATTAATTGGAATTTAATATCTCCTCCATAGATATTTGTTTCAATTGATATTTATTGTGAGAATTTTGATACCTTATTACTTTATTTTACTTTACTTGATTCCGGTCAAGTATTATCCTCTTCTTGGTATCTTGTCTCCTAGTTGGTATCTTATCTTTCAATTGGTGTCTTATCTCTCATGTGTTGTTTGATTTGATTCCTATTGATATCACACTTCATGTGTTGATGTGTTTTGGAATCAATCACATGTTGATTTGTTTCTTTCCTCAATCATGTGTTGATTTGGATTTTGATATAATTTGGACAACCTTTTTGTGTCACACTTTGGTGTGCTCTCTTCTTGGTTTACTTGGTGTTTTGTCCAAACCGTATCTCATTTGGTTCTTGTAAGTCCATGCATGCATATTTACTAATACATTTATTTTATGGCATGCTAGTCTTTCTTGATCCAATACATAGGGGATACTCCACCAAATCCTAAATGGCTAAGATGTGCATGAAATTCAAGTTCATCTATATGCACATATTTATGTGGAGTGTTTCCTATGTATTGTAGTGTATCTAACTACTATGGAACCCAATGAGTTTGGGAACCATGTTGTACTTGAATTTTGTTTTAGGTACAATGGAGATGCATTGGATGCTTGCCTCATTCATAAGGAAGGTGTTCTCACCATGCGATTATTGGAGTCAAGCTTTGATGATAAACAAAAATCCTCATCTTCATCATCACCAATGCTATTTCGGTAACAAGTATCTATCCCATGCATATTTTTCTTGTATTCAACCTTGTGTAGGTTGCCCCTTGGCATGAAAACTTTAAATGTACAATTGTTGTGGCTTTGGCTCTTTCCTTCACTTGGTATATCTTTGTGATATTTGTGATGGAAGTGCAAAAATCTTTTTCTTCAATTGGTATTATTTCTTTGTGATACTTGTTGCCTATCTCAAAGCATCTTCACTATCTCTTGTTCCCTTAGTGATATGTGTGATGTCTTTGATATTTTTGAAGTTCATTTATATACAATGAGATAAATTTGAGCTATGTGCTATGCTTTTAAGCAATAATATCTTTTGTATATTCATGACTTCCCTTTTGGATACCATGGTTTCCACTTTATCAACCATCTCATATGTGCAAGTTTCTTTGTGGATGTATATCATCAATGATTTGTCTACTTAGAAACCCATACATATGAGAGAGGTCACCTTTTAGTTGGTATCCTAATTCTTTTGAGCTACCTTGCTTTTATCTATAATTCTTTGGTGGCTCCAATTTTGTCTCATGAGTGCTTGTCTAATTTTTTTTATCGGTATCTTTGCACACTCATGTATTTGTGAGGATCTTTGTCTTCATGCTTACCTTGGTGAGCATGTTGATTTTTATCGGCTAAATTCTCTCACTATCTTTTGGAATTTTCAATTGGTTTTAGTTTCCAATTGGTACCCCTAAGCTTGTGAACATACTCCTTTAAAAGATCTTCCTTTTATCTCGGTTGGGCCAATCCTATGTTGAATTTTAAAAAAAATTGGTATCCTCGAGTTTGTGAACATATTCTTTATGAAAAATCTTCTTTGTAAGTTATGTGTGTCAATACTTGATATATAACTTATCTCCATTTGGTTAAGACTATGTGTCTTATCAAATTAATTGTCTTGTCACACACACATACTCTTGGTTGGGCCTTCATTAATAATTTCTTTTAATTGGTATCTCCATATGGCTCAACCACATCTTTGGTGCAAGTGCTTTGTTTTGCTTAAATGGTTACATCCTTGCACTTTGTGAGTGTTCTAGATGATTATGGGGGAGTGAGGATTCCATATTTGTTCACTCCGCAATAGTGTATGAACATTGGGGAGCTTCCCTAATTTTATTTAGAATTCTCAGTTAGGATCTTCTTGATTGCTTTTCTCCTTTGTGGAGATGTTTATAATGATTTCATCCTTTGCCATCTTTGGATCCTCAATATAGTTTGACTTCCTCTATTATTCATCAATGGATATGTGCATTTAATTTCACTCATATCTTGAGGAATGCATACTTGTGGAGGAACTCATATTATATTGGCCATCTAAAATTTTTCTTCCCATTTCGGCAATCGATGCCAATGGGGGAGAAGTTTTAGAGGGTTTAAGGGAATTGGTTCTATGCTTTAGTTTGGTTCTTAAGCATTTGCCTCTCATGCTCATGCATCCTTGTCTTGCAAGGTTGCGTAATTCATTATATAAACCCTCTAAAAAGGGATTGTCATCAATTACCAAAATGGGGGAGATTGAAAGAGCATGGTTGCCCCTATGTGTTGTTTTGGTAATTAATGACAATCTCTATGGACTAATGTGTGCTTTGAGTTATATTTGCAGTGTTGGTCCATAAGGAATGCTTGGACTCCATATGTTGGAGTCAAGGCTAAAAGAAGAAGACTATATGTTGATCAAGGCTAAATGCAAGTTGATCAACATACAAGATTAGGGCATGTGAAGAAGAAGATCATTTGTTGATCAAGATCCAATGTTGTCCATGGTGGATGGCGTCACGTGGTGATCATCAAGATAAAGGCCATGTGAAGATATGTCGAAGAGTGCCTCTCCCATCTTGGTGTATGGGGGAGCAATATGCGTGTCTTCACCAAGCGGAGCAAAATCAAGAAAGGTGATCCACTTGAGAGTAGATCAAGATCGTCATCATCGAGCTCAAGTGGAATGCGCAAGGCAAAGGTATGTTCTTGATAGGGTTTCTATTTTACCGGTCTCGCGGTGTAGTTGTGAGACCGGGTTTTTAGATAGGTAACCGTACTATCAAGAGGGGCTCTCAAGTGAGCTTTAGCGTATCGGTCGTAGAGAGCTCAAACCTTTGCATCCTTGGCATCATCTTTATTAGTTCCTATTTGGCTCTTATCGTGGTGTGGTATTGGTGCTTGTCGTGCTTGTCATGACAAGCCCAAGGTCACCGAAAACGGTTCTCATATGTGTTCCCTATTGAGTTTTCGGTGTCGGAGATTTTGTCAGTCCATCTATGCGGAAGGTTTCACTCTTCCATTTATTAGCAAAATCTCCCTTGCTTGGTTTCAATATTCTTATATGATATAGGGTAGCATTTGTCGTCCTCTTTCCAACAAAAGTGGTTTCGTGTCATTCGGACTTCATTTGCAAAAGATATGGTTTTCCGGTTTTCAATAGAAAGGTTTTACCTTTCATCTTTTGGTTTTACCATATCCTTTTGAACAATGATGTTTCTCTGCATAATCTTGTAGTGCTCGTTGTGACGATTCCAACGAGTCCAAGATTATCGAAAACGGAGTTCGTATGTGGAAGATATTGCATTTCCGGTTTGCAAGAAAGAGGTTTAATATTTCCTCATTTGTTATTATAATATATTGTTGGACTATGATGTTTTTATGCATAATCTTGTAGTGCTTGTTGTGGTGATTCCAACGAGTCCAAGATTATCGAAAACGGAGTCCGGATACAAAAGTTATTGCATTTCCGGTACCGGACGTTTTCTAGGCAGAAAAAGAAAAGAAAAGAAAGAAAGAAAAAAAAGGGGAAGGACTGCCCAGCATGGCCGGGGCATGGCCGGGGGTATGGCCGGGCCTCCTCTGTGGCCAGGCCGGCCAGGCCGGCCTCCCCTTGGCTGCTGCGCGAAAATGGCCCCAACGGCCATATTTTGGCTCCCCTTTTAAGGGGTCTTCTTCCCCATTTCTTCCCTAACTTTCTCCCACCTCTTGAGCTCTCTTTCCCCCATTGTTGACATTCTTTTGAGCTTGCTATCTCTCAATCCCTCCAATAGTTCTTGCTAGTTTTTGAGGGAAAAGAGAGAGGAGGTCTAGATCCGCGTTTCCACCGATCGATTTCTCCTCTAAGTGAGGGGAACACTTTGGATCTAGATCTTTGGAGTTGCTTGGTGTTTCTCCTTGTTCTTCCTCTCAAATCCCTCCCAAGCATTAGTTGCTTTGGTTGGATTCGGGTTGGAAGAACTTGTCCACTTAGTGTGTTCTTGCCATTGCATTAGTTGCATCGGTTTGAGTTCTCCACGGTGATTCGTGGAAAGTGAAGTTGAGAAGCTTGTTACTCTTGGGTACTTTGGTGCCCTAGAGCTTGTTCCTCTAGGGCACGTTGGTACCCTAGACGGTTTGATTTCTCGGAGTCTTGGTGGCTTACGGGATTTGTTGGGAGCCTCCAATTGTGGAGTGTGGCTCAACCTTGTTGCTTCGGAGCTTTGGTAGCTACGAAGATATTGCCGGGAGCCATCAATTGAGTTGTGGTGTGTGCCCCGGCCTTGGGCATCGAGTCTTGGCGGCTCGGTGTATTTGGTGAAGACCATCCAACTTGTGGAGTGAGCTTCACCCTTGTAAAGGTTCTAGTTGTCAACCTCAACGGCAACATAGTGACAAGTGCCTCGCCACATTGGTGGTAAGACACAACGGAGATACGGTGTGCCATATTAAGGCTACTCGGTGTTTCACATTGGTGAACACCGCGCCGCTCCAACGGAGACTAGCTTCCATTGGGAAGTGAACTTCGGGATAAAATCATCGTCTCCAAGTGCCTCGGTATTTCTATCCCGAGCTTCTTACTTATGCTATTTACTTTGTGATAGACATCTAGCTTAAAGTTATATATCTTGCTATCACCTAGTTGATTATATTGCTTAGCATAAGTGTTGGTGCACATAGGTGAACCTAGCTAGTTTAGGTTTTGGCTTGATAAATTAAACGTTAGTTTTATTCCGCATTCATTCAAGCCTTAACCGTAATAATTTTAAATCGCCTATTCACCCCTCCCCCCTCTAGGCAACATCCGTGTCCTTTCAACATGGTCCTCGCGCAACTGATCAAACTGCATTGTGAATGATGGGTACGAATTTCTCACTTGAACTTGCGCGTACGTAAAGTAAGTATGGCGGTGCAAAATTTACCTCTCTACGTGTCCAGACGCAGCCAACTGTAGGAAAGTCGACCACATTTTGAGCAATGAGTCTGTAATCCCAAGGCCTCTCAGCGTCGACGTCCGGTCTACCAATATGGAACCTCTCCCACGACCATAGTTGTAACAATAGTGGACAACCAAGCAACGAAGACGACGGCTTATTCTTCGTGCAAGCATTGCACAAAGCTCTGTACGTAGCAGCTAACACAGCCGAACCAAAGCTTCTGGGCACTATATCTGCTGCTGTATGTGCATCGGCTATCTCGCGGGCAAGAGATATGTAGCGCGCACTAATGGTGTCGACGTGCGTCTCAGTGAACATCCACTTACCGAACAGCCAAATTATGTATGCCTCCAGACATCTAGTAATCAGCGGCCCATCCATAACGGTAGCAGGATATCCCAAATTACGAATCTGCGGTGCACGGATAAATAAATAAGTATACAATAATTCATACTGAAAATATTAAAACTGTTGTATAAATAAATTACCTCGAACAGGATTAACCAAGAAACACGAGACCGTGTGCGTGGTCCGGTAACTGCGGAACTCCTGATAGCGCAGCGGCAAATCGTACTTGCATCTCATCACGCCAATATTCTGAAGCCTCCAAAGGACCAATGGCCGTGCCTGTCAAAGGGAGACCTAACAAATATGACACATCCTGCAGAGTAGGAGCCATCTCTCCGCAGGGTAAGTGAAAGGTATGGGTCTCAGGCCTCCATCTGTCCACTAAAGAGCTGAGCAGTGATTTGTTCAGTAGGACACGTTTAGATTTTTCCTGGTACATATCACGGTCAGCACCACCGTCATCATCTGGTTGGATATGTACCCACTCGGCCTCTGTGGACTCAACTAGTCGTGCCAACGGCAAAAGTCCAGACCAAGATAGCCTGCAGAATTAACAATTAATTTTACAATATATACAACGTAATGACATTTTACAATTATATTGACGATATGTACCTATCAATCCATTGAGGGTGTATCATCCAGTTAGTCGCTGGTGTGCGTGTACGCAACACACCTGGTTGCCTACCTTCCTCCCATATCCTAGCACGATGTTTTGCATCGATCGTCTGACTAAGCAATGGATATGCAGCCATCTAATCTCACAACCTATGTAAACAAAATTATACACGTATAACTAATATCTTAATATATATACCACCTAAAATAAATCTAATCTCACAACTTATGTAAACAAAATTATACACGGAACTTAAAATAACTATAAGATTAGGGTTTACCCTTGATGCGTGCAAAATCAGTCGTTCCTGCAGTCAAACTTCAACGTAGCACCACATCCCTCCATTGTTGCCCAACATTGCTTCACCACCGAAACAAAAACTATTCCAAAAACTATCCCATTAACAGATCCGGGATGCTCTTGACCTTCTCTTTCGATTTGTGGGGGCAGAAATCTAATTTATCGGCTATTTTTGGAGATCAATTGAGGTTGGGAGCCCTGTTTTTCGAGGGGGAAAGAGAGAGCCAAGAGGAAGAATAGAGGAGGAAGAAGGGAGGAGCGGGCGTGCGGCTGGCGTCGTCATACGTGTTTCGGCAGGGAGACGGCCGAAAGGAACCTTTCGGCCAGCAGGCGGCCGAAAGTGTGGGCCCCGCACTGCGGCCGTGCCAGGGCGCATGCACGTCGGCCAGGTGAAAGCCGACACCCGTGTTTCGGCTCCCAGCGAGCCGAAAGGATTGTTTCGGCCGGCCGTGGGCCGACGGCATAATATTTCTGCAATAAAATTATTCCGCGTA
Organism: Puccinellia tenuiflora; assembly: GCA_012064385.1. Lineage (NCBI taxonomy): Eukaryota > Viridiplantae > Streptophyta > Magnoliopsida > Poales > Poaceae > Puccinellia > Puccinellia tenuiflora. The sequence continues at coordinate 566,260 of QRDG01000361.1, forward strand.
TTATTTTCTGAATTCTGATTAAAAAAAATAATATTTAAAAAAAAACTCCCAGTATGGCTATTGACGCTTCTAGGACTGATATGCATGGGACACGTGCGTGCCACATGTCTGTGGAGGGCAGCATCACGCCGACAGCTCATCCACCTCCGCTGTAATCAATCTTATCGGAATCAGCCAGACTTCAACGGCGACGACCTCGCATTAATGCCTCGCCCATACTGATACGGCCGATAAGATGGGCGCACGCGGCTAAATCTTGCAGGTCGATCGATCGATCTCGGAGCTAGCCGGCCGGCAAAGCAAGCTAAGCTAGCTGCTAGGAGTCCCCGCTGTACGTATAGAACATCAAGAGAAGATGGGAGATCTTTGCCGGCTGGCGTACGGCGTGGTGTTCGTGGCCGTCGCCGGCGTCTTCTCACTAGTGGAAACAGGGGCTTCGGTTTGGCCCTTCCGTCCCGGTTCCCTTACGGACCGGTACCAATCGTGGCACTAGTCCCGGTCATTGGTCCCAGGGCGCCCGCCAGGACCAGTCCCGGTTCGTAGGGGACCTACCGTCCCGGTTCGTGTTACGAACCGGTGACAAAGGGATGCGGGAGGAGGCGACAGAGGTGGGACCAGCCCGGACAATGCACTGTCCCGGTTCTATTTACAGACCGGGACTAATGGAGGGACTTTAGTACCGGTCCTTGTTACGGACCGGGACTAAATATATTCTATATCATCTTCCACCCCCCGACCCGGCCGTGGCCATTTTTGAGCTCCGGGTTCATCTCCATTTTCTTAACCCTTGCTCCTCCCAACCACGAGTTCGGCCCCTATTTTCTCCACCATTTGTCAAGTTTGGCGGCACCTCATCTACCCGACGGTTAGCACTCCGGTGTTCCTTTTTTAGCTCATTTTGGTGCTACTTAGCAAATTTTATTTTTCTAGTGCTAGCAAGGTGTTTGATGAAATGCCTAAGTAAGAGATTTCATTTTTTTACATGCAATTTTAGCTCAAATTAAAGTATAATGTATTGGGTTTACAGTTGTCCGGTGACCATCTTTACCATCGTCGATCGCCCGCGCCATCCCGTCGCCGGCACCTCCTCGGTGAGTCTTGTTTTTATCCCTTTTTAACTTATTGATATACTTTAGATGCATGTATATTATCTTACTTTTTTTATATGTATAGTGTGTCATGGTTTTGATATCCGTCCCCGTCGGTCCTCGTCCGGTCTATGACGATCCGGATGTCGTTGTTGAACCGGAAATTCCAACCGACCCTATCATCGAGTTTTTTGAAAATGAAATTAATGATTTGAAAGCAAAACTGGAAATAAGTGAAAATCTCCGTCTCCAAACCCTAGAAGAGAAGATGAAATTGGAGCTCCATATTGCCGACATCGTCGATGAGCACAAGATCAAGATGGATGCAATGCGCTTGAAGATTAGAAAAATTAGAAATTATGCCATTCATAAAGAGGCTTGGTATCATTATGGTGTTGGTTCGATAGTTACCATAGTTGTGATTTTTATCGCATTTGTTGTTGGGCTTAAATTCTTTAGATAGTTGTATGTTAGTTTGAACCAATGTATGTTTGTGAGACTATATGTATTACATTTGGTTATTTGCTCTAGTTTGGTTTGAATGTGATGAACTTATATATTAATTCACTTTATCACTGTTATATATTGAAGAAATAGTGTTAATGGTTTTTTATATTTTATTTATATAATGCAGATGAGTCAGATGAGTCGGCAATGGATGTACAGTGACCGACGTTATCCCGACTTTATTAATGGCATGCATTATTTTCTCCAAGTGGCTGAGAAAAACAAGCCGCCAAATGGTTTTATTTCATGTCCATGTAGTGTCTGCAAGAATACTCAGGACTACTCTACCTCACAAACCATTCACGTCCACCTGTTGAAGTCCGGTTTCATGGCCGGTTATAATTGTTGGACCAAGCATGGAGAAAGAGGAGTTATAATGGAAGACAATGAGGAAGAAGAGGATAATGACAACTATCCTATGTTCACTGATCACGGTGGTACATCAATGGGGGAAGATGAAGCTGAAAAAGAGCCCATTGTTGATGAGCCCGATGACGATCTTCGTCGGGCCATTCTTGATGCGAAGATAAACTGTGGAAGTCAAAACGAGAGGTTGAAGTTGGAGAGAATGTTAGAGGATCACAACAAATTGTTGTACCCAAATTGTGAAGATGGGCAGAAAAAGCTGGGCACCACACTGGAATTGCTGCAATGGAAGGCAGAGAATGGTACTTCTGACAAGGGATTTGAAAAATTGCTGAAAATAATAAAGAAGATGCTTCCAAAAGATAACGTATTGCCCCCCAGTACGTACGAAGCAAAGAAGGTTGTCTGCCCACTAGGATTAGAGGTGCAGAAGATACATGCGTGCATCAATGACTGTATCCTCTACCGCGGCGAGGAGTACGAGAATTTGAATGCATGTCCGGTATGCGGTGCATTGAGGTATAAGATCAGGCGAGATGACCCTGGTGAAGTTGAGGACGAGGCGCGCCCCAGGAAGAGAGTTCCTGCGAAGGTGATGTGGTATGCTCCTATAATACCACGGTTGAAACGTTTGTTCCAAAACAAAGAGCATGCCAAGTTGTTGCGATGGCACAAGGAAGACCGTAAGAAAGACGTGATGCTCAGACACCCTGCTGATGGGTCGCAGTGGAGAAAAATTGACAGAGAGTTTCCGACATTTGCAGATGACGCAAGGAACTTAAGATTTGGTCTAAGTACAGATGGCTTTAATCCCTTTGGAGAGCAGAGCTCCAGTCATAGCACCTGGCCTGTGACTCTATGCATCTATAACCTTCCTCCTTGGTTGTGCATGAAGCGGAAGTTCATTATGATGCCAGTACTCATCCAAGGCCCGAAGCAACCCGGCAACGACATTGATGTGTACCTGAGGCCATTAGTTGAAGAACTTTTACAATTGTGGCGCGAAGAAGGTATACGTGTTTGGGATGAGCACAAACAAGATGAATTTGACCTACGAGCATTGCTGTTCGTGACCATCAATGATTGGCCAGCTCTTAGTAACATATCAGGACAGTCAAACAAGGGATACAATGCATGCACACACTGTTTAGGTGATACTGAAAGTATATATCTGGGAAACAAGAATGTGTACCTGGGGCATCGTCGGTTTCTTCCGGAAAGGCACATCGTAAGAAGGAAAGGCAAGCATTTCAAAGGTTTGCCAGATCACCGGCCAAAGCCTAGACGGCCTACTGGGGATGTTATATATGATATGGTAAAGGATTTAAAAGTAATCTTTGGAAAGGGTCTTGGCGGACAATCTGTTCCAAATGATGCTGACGGACACGTGCCGATGTGGAAGAAGAAATCTATATTCTGGGAGTTACCCTATTGGAAAATCCTAGAGGTTCAGTCTGCAATCGACGTGATGCACGTGACGAAAAATCTCTGCGTGAACCTACTAAACTTCTTGGGCGTGTATGGGAAGACGAAAAATACACCGGAATCACGGCTGGACCAGCAACATATGCACGAACGAGACAACCTGAATGCAGAGAAGTATCAAGGTCCTGCCAGCTACGCTCTTACCAAAGAAGAGAAGAAGATCTTTTTTGAAGTACTAAACAGTATCAAGGTCCCGTCAGGCTTCTCGTCGAATATAAAGGGAATAATTAACATGACAGAGTTGAAGTTTCAGAACCTAAAGTCTCATGACTGCCACGTGATTATGACACAATTACTTCCGATTGCACTGAGGGGGCTCCTGCCGGAAAATGTTCGAGTACCCATTGTTAAGCTATGTGCATTCCTCAATGCAATTTCTCAGAAGGTCATCAATCCAGTAACTCTGCCGGATTTACAGAAGGAAGTGGTCCTATGTCTTGTCAGCTTCGAGTTGGTGTTCCCACCCTCCTTCTTCAATATTATGACGCACCTCATAGTTCATCTAGTCGAAGAGATTTTCGTTCTCGGTCCCGTATTTCTACACAACATGTTCCCCTTTGAGAGGTTCATGGGAGTCCTAAAGAAGTACGTTCATAACCGTGCTAGGCCAGAAGGAAGCATATCCAAGGGCTATGGAACAGAGGAGGTCATTGAGTTTTGTGTTGATTTTATTCCTGACCTCAAGGCAATCGGGGTTCCTCAATCACGCTATGAGGGGAGACTGCGGGGAAAAGGCACGCTGGGAAAGAAAGCAATAATATGTATGGACGGGCATTCTTATAGTCAAGCACACTACACGGTTCTACATAATTCCAGCTTGGTGGCTCCGTATATCGAGGAACATAAGAATATTCTACGTTTGAACTTCCCAGAGCAATCTAAATATTGGATTGATGAAGAACACGTGAAGAATTTCGGAGGTTGGTTGCGAACACGTCTCTTTAATGACAGCACTGTTGGAGAACAGCTATACTTGTTGGCCAATGCACCATCTTCGACTATATTGACTTATCAAGGGTATGAGATAAATGGAAATACATTTTACACGGCCAATCAAGATAAAAAGAGCACCAACCAAAACAGTGGTATCCGCTTTGATGCAACAAACAGCAATGGGCAAAAGGACACATATTATGGTTACATAGAGGAGATATGGGAACTTGAATATGGACCATTTTTTAAAGTCCCTTTGTTCAAGTGCAAATGGTTCAACCTGACAGGCGGGGTACATGTAGACCCGAAGTACGGAATAACTACAGTGGATATGCAGAATCTTGGATACGACACCGAACCATTCGTCCTAGCCAGTGAAGTGGCTCAGGTTTTCTATGTGAAGGACATGTCTAGCAGACCGAAGAAAAGAAAAGATAAGCAAGCAGTGAATGCATCGTACGACGTCGAGCCAAAGCGCCACATAGTTCTTTCAGGGAAAAGAAGCATCGTGGGAGTGGAGGACAAGACAGACATGTCAGAAGATTACAATAAGTTTGATGAAATTCCCCCCTTCACAGTGAAAATTGACCCAACCATCGCGTTGAATGATGAAGATTGTCCATGGATACGACGCGATAAGAAGAAAAAATGACAGACACGAAGAAGTGTTGAATGATGTTGATGTATTGTGGTCATTTGTAATAATGTATGAGATATTTATTTATCCTAACTTGTTCTATACATATGTGTAATAATTGGTAGAATTTTGTTTTGACTGTTAAAAAGTTGAGGGTTTTTCATTAAATATTTAAAATGTTAAATATATTTATCCTAACCTCGGATTTTATTAGTACAACGGTTTTACTCAACTCATCTATTTAAATGTTCAATATATATAACATATTCATATTTACATTTGGAAACATGTAAAGTTTATAAAATATGAACATTTGAAAACATTCATAAAATGAAGAAAAAAATACAAACGGCCGTTTAGTCCCGGTCCGTGGCTACAACCGGGACTAAAGGCCATTTTCGGGCCGCTGCGAAACTTAGCGCGCCAAAAAGCCCACCTTTAGTCCCGGTCCGTGACACCAACCGGGACTATAGGGGTCTTTAGTCCCGGTTGGTGTCACGGACCGGGACTAAAGGCCGATTTGAGCCTACTTGGTCCCTCTCCGCGGATTTCTTCCTCATTTTTGCCGCCAGGCCCAAGACGCAGACGCCTCCGGGCTCCTCTCACGCGACGACGCCGCCAGGCTGCCAAAATCTGGCCGCCGCCGCCGCCGCCGTCGCTCGCGTCCCTCTTCCTCGCCGCCGTCCCCCGCGCGCTCCGCCTAAGGTACGGCCCTCTCAAACTCTAGATCGGCGCGGCGGTGGTCCGATGGCACGAACCCTAGCTAGAATCGGCGGCGGCGGTGGTCCGATGGCACGAACCCTAGCTAGAATCGGCGGCGGCGGTGGTCCGGTGACCTTAAATCGGCGGCGGGGACAGTTCGTAGATAGGAAATAAACTTCATTACATTTACTTAGGGGGGGGAGGGGGAGGTCCTAGCTAGTCCTCGTCGCCCTCCTCGTCGGAGAGGACGACGTACGGTGGTGCCTCCCACAGATGCGCCGGCGGCTGCTGCTGCTGCTCCATGGGGACGTCCCGCGGCGGCGTCCCTGGCTCCTCCAGGATGGCGTCCTGGGGCTCCTCCGGCGGCAGCTGGGGCACAGTCGTGAATACCCACGACTGCCCGAACAGCTCCGGTGGGAATCTCACCGGCTCCTCGTACTCCTCCTCCGGCGGGTCGTAGGCCTCCTCCTCCTGGGCGAGGGCCTGCACCCAGTCCAGCCCCGGCTGTCCCTGTGGCGGAGGCGGGGGTGGAGGCGGTCCCTGCGGCGGCAGACCGTGCGGCGGCGGCGGCGGCAGTGCGTCCTGCACCACCATCTCCCAGCGGCGGCGCTCGTCGTCGACGAAGGCCTGCCGGGACGCCGCCATGGCTGCCTTCATGGCGTCGTCGATGTCGTCGTCCTCGTCCATGGGGGCGGCCTCGCCGTCGGAGTCGACCTCCAACCATTGGTCGAGGTCGTCCATCCCCTCCGGGAGCGCCGGGTACTCCGTGCGCTCCACCGGCGGCACCGGGGCCGGCGCGAAGTAGCTCCGGCGGCGCTCGTCGTGCTCCTCCCGGAACCATTGGTCCCAGTAGGGGGAGCCCGGCGCGTACGCCGGGTCGTCGAGGAGGTGATTGGGGAGGAGGCTGCGCCGGCGTGCGATCTCCACCGCCCTGGCCGTGGGGTCGGTCGGGATCGGCGGCACCGGAATCCGTTGCGGATTCAGGTGCCAGTTGTCCGGGAGGTGGACGTCCGACCAGCGCACCGGGACGGCGTTCTCCCAGTGCCACTGCGCCTCCTCCACCCGGACGTACCGGCGGTAGCGCTTCTTCTTGGCGGCCGGCCCGCCGGCCTGCGGACCGGCACGACGCGGGTCCGCGCCGACGATGCGCACTCCGCGCGGCGCCGACGATGGTGGTGGTGGAGGAGGAGCAAGGGGAGGCAGTCCAGCGCCCCGGCGACGGCCGGAGCGGCCAGAGCCCGAGCCGCTGGACTCGGACTGGTGCTTGCCGCCTGGCCACCACCGCTTCGACATTGCTCCGGCTCCGGCGAGGGCGAGGGCTAGGACTAGGGCTAGGGCACGTTCGATGGAGTGTGGGGAGGGCGGCGGGGCTAGCTGTGTGAGGTCGCCATCGCGCACGGCCGGGGTTTAAAAAGGACGGGGGCCGCGTCCACCGTGGCCAGCATTGACTGCGGGACGGGAAGCCGAGGAGGCCGTCCAGTCGCTGGCAGGTGGGCCAGGAGCATTGACTGCGGGGCTCGGACGGTTGGGTGGCGGGGGAGACGAGGGAACGTGGCGGCCGGGTGGCGGTTCCCACGCGCGACGTGGCCGAGTGGGCTGACCGCGCGGCGGTTGGGTGGCGGGGTGGCCGGGTCGCTGGCTGGTGGGCCAGCCTTGACCACGCGCTACTGGCCAGTGGGTGGACGCGGGGGCTGGATTTTTCTAAGGGACCAGCCGCTACTGGCCAGGTGCCGGGCCACATATTTTTTAAAGGACCAGGGTGCTGATTTTTCTAAAGGACCAGCCGCTAGCCAGGTGCCTGGCCCTATTTTTTTTTCAGGACCAAGGGCTGTCATTTTATGTGACAAGTTGCACAATGCCACCCCTAATTATTTTGGGGTGTCATTTATGTGTAATTCTATGTCAAAAAAATTACAAACACATATAATTGATTGCAGGTACATTGAGCTATGGCGGACATTCCCTTAATTAGAGACGAGGAGCATGAAGATAAAATGCAACGAATAATCTATGCGAGTGCCCGTGAAGAAGGCGGTGGAGATGATGATGGACAACAAGGCGGTGGAGAAGATGATGGACGACAAGGCGATGAAGATGATGATTTCAGCTCACAATTTCTGAACGACTGCGGTGAGGGACTTCTGTTTGACGATGAAGCGCCCTTAACGACAAACTCCGGCGAGGTATATACATATATTATATAGGCTGACAATTGATCGATCGATCATGTATATATATGCATTTGTTAATTGCACGTGTTAATTAACGATTCATTTTCCAGCCCTCTGGATCGAGCAAATCTGTAAATAATGTTCCTCCTCGAGGCCTGACGAAGAGGATGGCCAGCGATGCTCCGAGGCTAACGATAGAGGAAGTTTCTCAGAGTGGCGAACCGCTGGCACCCATAGCGACCTGTCGTAAATTTGTAAATCAAGCTGGAGTCATTGTTAGGGACATTCTCCCGATCACCATTGCAGAATGGCATAAGCCGAAGGGTGTGGATGAGGATGATGCTTGTTATGTCCATGATCATACGAAAGAATTGCTTTTCGATACGCTCATGATACATTTCAACATACCAGAAGGCAAGACGGAGAAAGTGAAGGAGTGGACTCTTAAGAAGATGGCCACACAATTCCAGAGCTGGAAGAAAACACTATGGAGAAAGTATGAAGATGAAGATCCAGCTAATTTCACCGGAGCACTCGAGAAGATAAAACATTCCTGGCCCGCATTCAAGGCGTACAAGAATTCCTCTACTGCCGTGGCTCGATCGGTCGTAAATAAGAGAAATGCTGGGAAGAAGGAATACCACCATAGGTTGGGTACAGGTGGCTACAAGTCTGCCATTCCCAAATGGTTAGCCTTTGAAGCGGAACTGGTTGCTAAAGGGATCACTCCACAGACTTTGAACTGGCCCGAGAGGGCCAAGTTTTGGTTGTTCGCGCATGGCGCAGTGTTGGACCCAGAGACGGGGTTGATTGTTGCAAAGGGAAAATGGAAGAAAAAGGTTGAAACAATCGTTCCGTTGCTTATTGACGCAATAGATAAAGTTCGAAAGGGAGAGTACCATCCCGAGAGAGAGAACGACGAGCTGACACTCGCACTGGGGAATCCCGAACACAACGGACGATTACGAGGCTTTCCCGGCGGTACCAACTTGAAGGAAGGGTTTCCGGACTGTGCTGACAGTTATAGAAGCCGTGGGAGAAAGAAGCAGAAGGAGTTAGACCGTTTATCAGAATTGGAGCGCATGGTTTCCGGACTGCGCTGTCAGATTGACTCAATCAGCCAGCACCGGGCACCTGATCAACAGCAGCAACAAGTCGACGTCGTCCAAGAACCGCGAAGAAGCAGCGTGGGTTCCACGCCGCTACAAGTATCTGCCGCAATAATAGAACAGCCGGCGGCTCACTACCCCGTGGATGATATCACGGAGAAGACGGAGTGTGAGCTTCATATGTTAATGAAGAACATATCCTTCAAGGTGGCGGTCGGCTATGCGTTACCAAACGAACCTGGAGCAAGCTACCATCTTGGTCAGATTCCAGCTGGCTATGCTCGTGTCGGGGTGGATGCTATTATACCGGGATTTGAGGCACTTGAGCTTGACTATCCTGGAGGTGACGATGAGACGACACTGGGACAAGTCAAGCACGGTTTCGTTCTATGGAACAAGAAATACATCGTGCTTCCAGGCTCAGCACCAAGGCCACCGACTCCTCCAAGTAGAAGTCCACCACCTACAAGTCCACCCTTCCTACCCCAGAGGGACCCCAGCGCGAGTCCGTCTCCATCTCCAGCTACACCAGTACGGTCTCCATCTCCAGCTACACCAGCACGGTCTCCATCTCCAGAGCCAGTCCAGCGGTCTCCATCTCCAGAGCCAGTCCAGCGGTCTCCATCTCCAGAGCCAGTCCAGCGGTCTCCGCCTTATAAGTGGTTTGATGCGAAGAGGGCCGTTAATGGTTCGCCTCCTAAGAAGAGACAGAAAAAGCCGCAAAAAGTGAAGACTCCTGAGAAGTTACCTTACGAGAGGACTGTCGAGGAATCCGAAGCCATCAGGAGGGCCGAGGTTAAAGCCCATTTTACAAAGAAACCGCCCCCGGAAGAACTACCCAGCATCAAAGGGCTTCCTCGTGACAAACTACATCACACTATTAGGTGCTTATACAACCCTCCACCAAGGCCGTCATCAGACTATGAGCGCTCTATTGAAAAGTCATACGACTCGGTGTTGGAGAACCGGAAATGCGGGAAACAGATAGCCCAGCTGGGACAACAAGCTACGCAATCGCTCCCTCCGCTTAAGGTACTTACCGACAAAGACGCCCACCGTATGGTACCTCAGGGAAGTGTCCGCCACTTCCCTGAGGAACCTTATAGGGTGCCTTATCGATATGTTCAAGGCAAGTCTTTGGTCACAACTGAGGTGGCCAAGTTACTACCAACAAGGATGCGTCAGTTGAATTCATGGTACATGAAAGTCGCAAAGAAAGGTATAATAGGTATCATGGCAAAAGTTAGAAAGGAGGAACACTTCTACGATGACTACGGTGTGCAAATTGATTTCTCCGAACTTTTCCAATTATACAATGGTTTACCCCTCGATAAAGCAATCATCAGTATCTTTTGTCTGTAAGTTATTTATTTTTGTAATTTAATTAAGTCTTTATATATATATAGCTCACAGCACATTCTAATTTTGGTACGCTATTTGTGCAGAAAGAAGATGATCGACTACAAAAGGGAAATAATAAAACCGGTGGAGATTGGTTTCATGGACCCTAATGTTATTCATGAAGTGAGCATAAGGAAGAAACCACAAGTTGTAAAGGGAGTAATGATAGAGGCTTTCAAGCGACACCAAGACAAAAAAGAAATATTTCTTCCTTACAACTTCAGGTAAGTGTTACTAATTGCTTGTACACATTCTATTTTTGCTCACCCGGTATCTTAAGTCTAATTGATGAGTTATATGCGCATGCCTCTGTATGTAAATTTGCAGCTACCACTTTATTCTCGTGGTCATTAGATATCACCAGGGAATAATTGAAGTCTACGACTCATTAAGGAGAGATCCTAGAGAGTACAAGAGCTTGTTTGATGTCATGAAAGAGTAATTTAAATTCTTATCACATTACTATACCGACCTCTCTTTCATTCATTTCGTGATATCAAGTAATTAATTAATAACAGATGTTTTGTTCTTTCTTTGTCGAGTAGAGCATGGCAGACATTCGTCAAGGAAGTACCCGGTAAATGGCACGAGAAGCTGGTATGGACTCTGAACCAAGTAAGTAGTACTATACCTATATCCATGAATTAATGTAGTTTGCAATACCATTACCAAACTTAATGTGTTGAATTCTATTCTCGAACAGTGGTGTCTGGAACAGCCAGAAGGGACCCTCTTATGTGGGTACTACGTTTGCGAGTACATTCATAGGATGACTTATGAAAAATTCGAAAATCGAAGAAACGCAGAGGTACGTAATTATACATTGTTCACAAGTTTTTTTTGACAAAATAATATGCATATCAATTGTGTGGAGTTTCATTCATAATTGTTTAATTTTCTCCTTCTTTTAAAGATTGTAAGGAAGCGGGCCGGCCTCCTACCAGATGACCGTATAAGAGCAATTGGGGAGGAGCTGGCGGGATTTCTTCTTGATGATGTCATACCTGAAAATTCAGAGCACTATTATCTACATATATAAATGTACTATGATTTCATGCATGTATAATTAATGCATTTGAGTACTTTGTGTACGGAAACGTGACGACAAATTCATGTGTTACAATTAATTTGTAAGTGTGTTATATATATGCATCAACGTGTGATCATAGTACAATATAATTTATATCGACGTATCGACGTGTTTCCGAAACTATCCAAAACCCCGGCACTAAACACACACGACACCCGGTCCGTGCAATTCTGAAAAAAATTATAAAAGAAAAAAAAAGGCCTAACGGTAGTCCCGGTCCGTGTTACGGACCGGGACTAAAGACATCCAGCCCGCGGGCTCGCCCGTGGCCACGTGGGAGGCACTCTAATCCCGGTTCGTAGCCAACCGGGACTATAGGGGGGGGGGGGGCTCTAGTCCCGATTTGGTAGTCCGGGTTGCCCAGCCGGGACTAGAGGCCGTCTGGAACCGGGACTACTGCCCCGTTTTCCACTAGTGTCTTCCTAGCGCTCCACCTCTACCTCGCCCCGCTCCTCTACCTCTACGACTTCGCACCTCCGTCCTCCTGGCCAGGCCAGTCATGCACCTAGCGGGCGAGCTAGGAGCCGAGCCTAGGACGGAGGGACGACGCATGCATGGATTCAGCTATCCGGATTCAGCAAACTGATGTACTACTACTGTAGTACTGTATTTGTTATCTTCTTCCTTTTCCAGGAACCAAGAAGATGGATGGATTTTCTTTTTTCCTTTTTTTTTTGAGGGAAAGATGGATGGAATTGTTGGTCTTTCAATGTTAGGAATAATAAGCTTAGGTCGGTTTGGAGTTTGCTGCTTAGGAAAGTTAAACAGTTCGTGTCGTTATTTCCTTTACGTATTAGGCAAGGTTTGTAAACCAGCGCTGTACTGGGTCGCGTCGTGTTGGACGCGGTTGTATCCTACTATATAATGCAATGAGAAAGACCCCGAAAAGCAGCCAATATTGCTGCGCCAAATCTCTCTTTCCCTGAGCTCGAATTAGGGTTTTGTAATCTCTTCTTGTTGATCGGTTTTGTGCTAGATCCGACATTCAAATTTCTGTATGTATTGTACAGTCCATAAACCAAACTGTATGTATTTATGTGAGCGTTTTGAAATGAATAAAAAAGTTATGCACAGAAGATAAAACAGAAAACCTACATACACAAACTATATAAGGGTGTCAATCCTGTAAGAATGAAGTTCTGAGTCAGGAACAAAGTTCCTACGCCAGGTAGTAAACCTTGGTCTGACCTGATTAAAGATCATATGATTCCTAATATTCCACATATTTCAGCAGGCCGGCAAGACCACTTCGGAGAAGAAAGGATGTGCAAAAGCCTTCTTTGCATGATTGGCAACTTGTAAACTACCATCCCCTGACTGCCATTCGATTTGGAGATAGCTCCATATCCTCTGGCTAAAATTACATAAGAAAAACAGATGGTCCCCTATCATTAGTGGAAAACGAGGCTTTTGTCCCGGGCCCAGAGGGCCTTTAGTCCCAGTTGCGCAACCGGGTTCTCACCTCGGCGGCGCAAATCGGGACTAAAGGCTTTGGTCCCGGTTCGTAGGGACCCTTTGGTTGTATCTTGTCTTATCGGGAGGAAGGAGACGAGAATCCGGTGCCGCTGTGAGAGGAGAGGGAACGAGGAGAGTGAGGGAGAGAGTGGATATGGTGGGGGGTTATTTTTAGCCTTGAAATTACGAATGTTCCCTTCAGAAATATAGGTACCGGTCCAACATAATTTCGGCTCCGTCTCCACATAATTACCGTCCCAACGTAATTTCGATACTGTCCCCACACTTTTGGTACCGTCAGGTTCTGTTCCATTTATTTTAACATCGTTAGATCGAACTGATGGACCTTCTCTAAAATTGCCAACCACCATAAAACTTGTAGTACATTAATATATCTAAGATGTTATCATTATTTTCTCTTATTTTCATAATATTATCCAAGTATTTATGTACCTAGATAATGAAAAAGAAAATTGCATTTTTATCTATCATTTATGGCTGAGTGTTCCTTCTAAATGATCTCCTGCCAAGTACTAACCACGGTGACTAACTTAGAAGCTTTAATTTATTAACTCAAACATGAGAACCTCACAAGATGATAAATTGACCCTCAATTAAACCACATGCTCCCTGCCAGCGGCCACGAGACAATTAATAAGTAACCCTTCACCCAATAAAGCATGGCGCTATGTGCATCCGCCATGTGATATACAAACCAGCATACAACCAACATGATGCTATCCCATAATAGTAGGTTTTGCATTCTGGAAAACAAAGAAGAAGAGAGGGAATTCACTACCATGCTTTGAATCTGATTTTTTGACCTGAGAAGAAAATATTAGCAGCTTGGGTTGTGGGTTTCGGAGGCCTCGGGAATATAAAGATAAACCATTCAAGTAATGGAAGGATACTTGTTCGTTCTCCGGTGTCGTTATGAGCAGCTTCTAGCTCCAGCAGGATGTTCCCGAGCGTCTACGCTCGTATGCAGCTCATTCGTATGTACAGAACTACAATACCAGTAAGTAGAACACACTTATATGAGAGCTTAGAGCATCTCCAACATACGAGTTAAAACGAGCTTAGAGCATCTCCAAGATATGAGCGCGTCATGGCGGCGTTGAGGGAGAGATTCCCGCAGGACGTGCACGACAAGGTCCAGTTCTTCGCACAGAGGAGGGCAGAGAGGAGGGCCGAGAAGGTGGCCAAGCGGGAGCGGAAGGCCTTCATCTACCCGCAGCTCCACGGTGAGACCACCATCGCCGCCGCCGACCCCTAGTTGGACGATCTGTGGAGTTTGACCGACGAGGAGGGTTGTTCGGATGAGAAAGAGTAGTTTAGTTTAGTTTAGTTTGCATCGTTTAATTCTAAGTTTGTCATACTATGTTTTAGAACTATGTTTTACCTTAACGTACTATGAACTATGAATTATGTAATATATTTTAATTTCATGTCTATTTTATTTCGTCCATTTGATTCGAATGTGCCAAAAAAAAAGTGTTTGCGGCGCGGTATTTTAGCGCGCCAAGATTTCCTGACTCCTAACGCGAGAGCTGTAAACTTTTGTTAGCGCCCGGGGTTATAGCGTGCATGTTGGAGATGATCTTATTGAAGTTTAACACTAGCTTATAGGCGATAATCCCCAATCTCCATAGGGTCTTTTTTGTTTGGAATGCGAGTAATAAGCTTAGCTCTAAGATTTTGGCTGCCTGCCTAAGGCGCAGAATGGGAGAATTTGTAAGATCTAATCAATCATCTTTTATTAAAGGAAGGGGTCTTCACGCGTACTTGGCAGGAAAGTGACAAGAAAAAGGTGTGGTTCTGAAGCTATATATCTCAAAAGCTTTTGATTTCCTGTTTCGATCCTTCCATTTTCAGATGCTCAATCAGTTGGGTTTTGTCCATGTTGTCTTTGCTGGATTGCGCTTTGAAGGTGGGGGTCAATTGTATTTCTGAAAGATCTTTTCTGAATGCGAGAGGCTTTAGGAAAGGTGATCACACTAATAGGAAAACCCTTATAGAAAATAATATAGCACCGACACGCCCAATTATAGATGCGTCGGTGGTACTTACGAATGAACCGGGACCAAAGCCTACCGTCGTCCTGGCAGTTTGAACCGGGACTAGTGTATCTTCATGAACTCTGCCAGAACACAAGATACAATGAAAATCATTGGTCATATTCCAACACCTTCTCTGCAGCAAATCTTTTGTGTTAAGCCTATCACGTAAAACTAACCTGACAAATATTTTAACTTTCATAATGCACTTGCTTTTCCAGATTCAGTTGTACAAAGGGCAGACCTGTATTGATGCATGGACATATGTATAATATTTAGCAGCCTTATAACCACCCCCATGGCATTTCTAACTGTCATTTAAGTCATTGAGTTGCACCTGATGGAGCCAAGTACTAAAGTTTGGAACTCATCATATGCTTCTTGCAGAAAGATGGAGATGAAATGCTTGGATGAAATCTGTGAGATCAAAGATCTCCTTGATAGAAAGCTTGTCATCCTTAGCAAAAGCGTTTTGAGCTTTCATGCATCAACTAATTTATTTAACTAGAACGTTCTTCTAAACTGTAATGGACTCGTATGCTATCCGGATTCAGCAAACTAATGTAGTATTTATTTTCTTCTCTTTCTGTTCCGAGGACCAAGAAGATGGACTGACTTGCTTTTTTCATTTTTTTTAAGGAATGATGGATGGATTAGTTCGGCTTTCAAATCCCCGTATGTGTTGTGCTCTTTTCGTTTTAAAAATATGATATATTTTAGGTCACTGAGATGTTGACTAGGTGTAGACCTAAATAAGTGAACATACACACTAAAACATGTCTAATGCATGTAGACACATGTGAATATAGACAAAAACAAAAACATCTTATATTTCGAAATGGAGTGACCATTCTCGAAAAACCAAGCTGCTGTAAATATATATGACCCTTTCATGCACCAAATAATTTAACTAGAACGCGCTTCTAAATTCGAATAGATTGACTCGTATGATTATTTTTATGCCATCAAGGTCATCAAATCCTCGTGTCGGCACTCTAGACCAAAGTACGACGCTCTTTTTGATAGCACATGCCTGATGTGCTCACTTCTACCCTCGTGGATTCTGAACTATGTCTACATAATCCCCACCCACTATTTTTTTTCAATGCTTCCCATTCTCTCATGGATAAAATTATGTTACTCTGATGTCAATTCATCGTGCTCAGCACCGTTATCTTCTTGTTTCACAATTTTCAATTGGCCCTACCAACTAAATGTGATTCTACTAGCCTGTGAATGAACATATGTGGTCTGGACATCATTCCATCACCAACCATCATATACAACACTTTGATACTATTAATTATTTATAAGAGTTATGTAGTCGTCAACATTCCTGGATTTTTCATTGCACATCTATATATTTCCCGGCGTTCTATATATATAGGGAAAATCTAATGAGCACATACATGTAAATTAGTGCTGAGATGAGGTCGGTGTTTGTATGTGAATTCCCGTTATAGAGCACATGCATGCATATCACCTCAAGCTGACATCATCACATTAATTACTAAATTTGAGAATTTAAAATTATTTATCTTTAACTGTTAATTTGATTAGTGATCCGTTTACACCGCTGAGTTCGTCCCGACGAGCGATTAAAAAATATATCACATATTGTTATGTTTTGACAAAAAAATCATCTCTCTAGTTTATCATAGTTGC
This sequence comes from Puccinellia tenuiflora, assembly GCA_012064385.1. NCBI lineage: Eukaryota > Viridiplantae > Streptophyta > Magnoliopsida > Poales > Poaceae > Puccinellia > Puccinellia tenuiflora. Next base: position 582,926 of record QRDG01000361.1, read on the forward strand.
CAGAATAACGCCAGACACCTATCACGATTATTGTTCATAGTTTCCAGATAACTTTTTATAAGTTTTCAAATATTGCATTGATATGTAAAAGGAACATGGTTTGAAGTGTTTTCAAACATCTACAAGATGGTGTTTGAGGATAGGTCAAATAAATAAATTTGTGGAACAACTACCGTCTTCTTGAGGAACAAAAATATCGTGCATGTGGATCAATAAAACTAAGGTTGGAAGAAATAAATAAATATAACGCTGCTATACACTTGCGTGCATGGACTACCTTAAAACAAAGTAGTCCAGAACAGAGCAGTGGAGATTTGGTGCTCCTGAGTTTCAGTTATCCTACCCGTGTAAAAAAATTAAAAACAATATTTACGAGTTTCAAAAAATATTGAAAAAAAATATCGGGTGTAAGTAATGATGTATCCCACAACCATGTAAAATATCAAGTGCAAATATATTGTATTTTAGGTTACAGAAAAATGACAAAAGTGTGAATCTGACTATGCATATTTTCAAATATCTATTTTTTATCAGATTTTTCATTTTTTGTGTAGCTTAGAATATAATGTATTTGAACTTGAAATTTTGCATGGTTATGGGAAACGCCATTGCCTACACTCGAGATTTTTTCAATATTTTAAAAAACTTTGAAATATATTTTTTATTTTTTATATGAGTAGGATCACTGGAACTTGGGAGCCAAATACACTTTTCTGGAACAAAGAATGATAAAAAAAGGGAAAAGAGCACTGTACCGAGCAGTTTCCCTTTGTTTGCAAATAAACAAGAGAAAAAAAAATCCTCTTACTTGCTGGCCCGGTTGCCATAACACGGTAAGACCCATGAATATCCATCCGAGCCCAGAAACAGCAGAAAATATGGCGCGAGGCCTCGAGCCTCACGGCCCACCCCGATCCTCAATTCCAGATCCGCGAGTGGGTCCTCCCGGACAGCCGGCTTCTCGTACCCGCCGCTGCGCCCACGCCGCCGCCGGTGGTGGAGAGGGGATGAGGCGCCGTAGTAAGGTGGCAAGAAGAGGAGGAAGGAGAGGGCGACGGGTGCGGCCCAAGCTCACGCCGGCGGCCCGGGTGTTTCCCCCGCTCCACGAGGTACGTTTGGCCGGAGCTATCCCCATCGGCAGGCACCCACCAACGGAGGAGTTCCAGTGCCATCAGGCGATCCATTTTTTTTACAATATAGATATGCCGCCCGGAAGGCATTTCTTTTGCATAGGTGCAGCTACACTTTCGTGTCATACGTTCTTGCCATTACGCGATCCATTTTTTACAAGATACTCCAGATATGCTGGAGCGCCTCTTCGCCCATGTAGAGGAATAAGGGAACCAACCCAACGAACATGTTCTGAATGCAAACACAGTTACAACTGAAAATCATGGATGGATACATAGAGATTCAATTCGATGGAAACAAGTCATGGCAACAATCGAATTAAATACGTATTGTTTCACCGAAGAACATTTGCAATAAGAGAATAAAAATGCCTTTTTCTTCTTCCTGATTTATGTAAAAGCACAAAAGAAACATGTAGGAAATGTAATTTGCAGAGTGCTGGGAAGGCAGAAGGAACCTGCAGATTCTAATCATCTTTCATTAGCATTGTTCCTAGTTGCTGTTTGATGATTTCAGGCACCTGATCGATATCTTGCAGTTTGATCCGAATGAGGTTTGGCCGGGCCTTGCGAATAAGATGACCCTCCAGACGGTTGTTTTCTGCTACAATTTTGTTCCAGTCGACAGTTCCATGTAGCACCATGGTCTCGAGACTTTGAAGGTTTTGGTGGGTCAAGACACATGAAGGTATCCTATCACCTCTCAGATATAAGTGGCCAAGTAGAGGCATGTTCCGGAGAGCAGCCTTGAACGGAGGCAGACCATTTGTCTCTTGTTCGAAACCACACATCTCCAGTTCCAGTGACAGTAGGCTTGTCATATTGTCCAATGGGCATCTCCCTGCGCACCACCCTTCCGATATATCGAGCCTGACACCGTGTAGCGTCTGTAGCTCACTAGCAGCAGCACCACCCTCTTCTTCCAGGACGACTGGCATTGTTGTTGGAAGCATGAGCTTGGTTGCGAGCACATGCCGCAGCGTCTTGATCTTCCAGACCTCCAGGTCAATCTCCTCGACCTCGGTGTTCCTTATGTCAAGCGTCTGCAGGTTGAGCAGTCTCGAGATGCTGGACGGGAGTTGCTGCAGGAACCCGGAGTCAATGCGTAGGTACCTCAAGTTAATCATGTCGCCAATCCTATCGGGCAACCTCTCAAGCCTTAACCCCTGGACGGAGATGATGCGGATGAATTTAGAACTGCACAAGAACTCGAGATCATGGGAATGAGGCTGAGCGTCATTGTCGATGATGCGGCATATGAAGGAGCGCAACTTATGGAACTTTTTGTTGGCGATGATGCTGGTGTATCGTCTGCCGTAAACAGAGAGGCGGCGCACCGATGGTGGCACAAGGACATCATGTATGTCATTGTCGTTGATAATCTCCATGAAGCCAGACTCACGGACCTCCGACTGCAGGAACCCCATGAGACTCTTGTGAACTCTGACAAGCTGGATGCCACCGCCGTCTTTCATCTCCTCTACCTCAACAAGGCACCTCAAGACTAATTCCTTCAGGTAGTCATTCCCACCCTCCACCATGGTCTTTCTGTTTTGCGGCTTAATGAAGCCCTCCCCAATCCACATCTGCACAAGCTCATCAACATATTGGCATGTATTGTTGAGGTAAGCGGCAAAGTAGAGAAAGCACGACTTGATATCCGTGGGGAGATCTTCAAAGCTTGCCCAGAAGATGATCTCAATCGCCCTTATGTTGCTATTTAGTGGTGGTAGATATAAAGACTCGAACTGCTGTAACACTGCTTCCCATTGGACTGGCTTCTGTTTGAATCGGAGAAGTCCAGCCAGAAGCACTATAACCATAGGATGCCCCCCTGTTATACGGTGTACCAGTTCCTCATACCTCCCGTCCTCCACCTCCTGGCTGCTCACCCTACTAATACCCTCTTGACTCTTTCTCAGAACCTTCCACAGGAATAGTTGTCCACTTCTTTTCCGATCCAAATGGGTGAGCACGTGTACTCCATTGGCGCCGCTTATGTTCATGGTATTAGCATGCCAAGCGACTTCTTCGTTTTCAGTATCTAGTATGAGCATCACACAGCCACCACTATTATTGTCATTGTTTAGGTCGGGCAGGCTGGCCCTCACGCAATTCAGGGTACTTATCGAGGATATGCCGCCCAGAATCAACAGGAATCTCTTTCCGCCCAAGAGGCGATGGAGCTTGTCACTGATATCCCAACCCTGCTGTTCTGCTATCATCTCCCGCTCATAGTCGTAGCACAGAAGAAGAGATGCACGTTCATACACCTTTCCAAGGAAATCTGTCGTGCTGGAACCGGGCTCCATGTCGCACCGGACTACCATTTTCATCTCTGACCTCATCTCACGTTGAATAATCTTTGCGAGCGTGTTCTTTCCGGCACCACGGTCCCCAACTATGGAGATGAACATTGGGTGTTCTGGACCGTTTCTCATAAAAAAGAAAAGACTACGCTCATCTTTACGGGCCAGCATTTGCTTAAGAATCTCCACGTCCCGGTCTAATACCACAGCGCTCTCCAGATTATCCTGCCTGTTCATGTATACATGTATAATATGCTTTTATAAGTTTTTGCACAAAGATTTAATATACTCAATAGGAATTTGTGTCATATTCTTCAACACATATATGCATGCGGCCTTATTGTAAACTGGAAATTATAGGGTTGACATATATAGTGTACCATGCTGCAATTGCTGTGGTGGAGGATGGCAATACCATTGATGGTGTATGCGCAATCTGGTATTCTTGTTGGTTCACCGAGATTTTTTCGAGTCTTCTCTTAATTATTTTGATTCGACCAGCCAACCCATCCGGGACCACGTTTTTTGTAAACAAGCCAGTAAAGTGACTGCGCACTGCTTTCCAGCGTTGACGACAGCCCTGGTCTTTTTTGCCAACGACCTATTATTAGAAAGAAAATTCATGCATTACCAAAAATGTCATTAGTGGCTAAAAAAATGTCCTTAGAGCTGAATCTCCAAGACATGTGTTGATGCAGGTCTTAATTTGGCCAATACCTTTAAAGGACAGACCCAGTGCATGAGGCTCCCACACAAGATGGGGTCTGGGAAGGGATTATAGGAATCTAGTCTTACCCCTGCAAAGTGCAGTGCAGAGAGGCTGGTTCGAACCCAGGACCTCTTGGCAAGTGGGGAGGACCTCACCACTGCACCAAGGCCAATACCTTTAACCCGCGAAATAAAACATATAGCATTACTTGCAGCTACCTTATACAGTTTTTCATCTTTGCGTTTTCTCTTTGTTTCTCTCTCTCTTTTATCTTTGATCTTTTGAAGTATTATGGAGCTTACTTTTTTGTACTCTTGGGTCGTCTCGATGATTTCTTCTAATACAAATGACGCACGCGTACCCATGTGTTCACGAAAAATAAATATAGCATTACTAACACTTGACTCACATAACAAGAGGTTTAAGAGGCTGTGTTTCAAATGAAACATAACACATCAACTCTACTGCATTGCATGTTTCTACTACTTTGTGTGTTTCTGCCGTATTGTTTCTACTGCATCACGTGGTGAGAAATCGGTACAAGTTTAGTCGATCGACTTGTAATTGAAGAAACATGCTCTGATTATACTAGGTGCAAGTGATGGCGGACGGACGCACCTCCTCGTTGAAGAAGTTGTCGAGTGCATCCTCAACATCGAAGGCCATGTCGTGGATCTTGCGCACCTTCACCCAGGGTAATCCATCAGTGCCGGCCCGGCGCCTCCGGTCAGCGTCGCGGACGAAGGCCTGCAGCCGCTCCAGCTTGCTGCGCAGCCGCACGATGTCGTCGCTTACATGTAGCGGTATATTGGCCTCGCCGACAGCGGGCTCTCCAAGCTTTGAAAGCACAGCCAAGATGGCGGTCTCTGCCATGGATGGATCTGCAAGCTAGCTAGATGACTGGTTAGATTCTCATTCCCTCCTCTCTTGCGTGCAGTTATCTTATATGCGCACTCTACTGCATGATTACCCTGCATATTACAAGCCTAGTTGGACAAAAACTATATACGATTTAATTAGCTAGAATGTGTGCTTGCCCTTGCAGTTGGGGCATGTTGACCCGATGATGCACATTAGAAGCCAAGTTGGACAAAAACTACATACGAGTTAATTAGCTAGAATGCTTGCTAGCGCCTGCAGTTGGGCACGTTGACCTGATGATGCACATTACAAGCACAGTTGCTTCAGTGAATTACTAGTATATAATTGGGGCTCGTTTATTTATTCTTGATTTTGCAATAACTCCTTCATTTAGCAACTTAACTAGAAAAGATCAACCAGCCTCCTCTCCATCTCTTCAGCTGATGTGGCACATGGTGCTTGCTACTCCAGAACAGCACATTCCAGCTCGATGCAAATGCTCAATAGATTGGTAAAAAAGGAGCCGATAATTGGTTATTCGAGCTCGTTATTCTCAACAGCTCCTTGTTTTAGCAACTTAACTAGTGAAGACAAAGGCCTGGACCATTTTGCAGCTGAGGCTTGCTATGTCGGGAATTAGCATTTGCTATGGCTTTCTGGATCCTACCCATTTGTACATATAATAACTGAGCAACGCAAGCATTGACTTTAACATGTCACCCATGAATCTGCTAGTATATTTCTAACAAAAAACATAACAGAGCATTTGTGTTTAGTTAATCACCCCTCACATGGCCGTCTCCTGCTCTGACATCGTGTGAGCTCCTGCTATTTTTGTTTTCAGAAAGACAGCATCTTCTTGGAAGCTTTTCTCACCGAATAATGCAAAGTTGTCGCCTTTTTTGTGTGTAATACTACTTGTCATGCCAAGTTTAGAAAATTTCTCAACCGATACGAAAATGAGCATATGTAACCTGATCATACAATTTACTTATCTGAATTCAGGCTATAACCCTTTTCCTGCTACAGTCCAAGCAATCATCTCCTCTGCTCTGGGCATCCTACTGCCTCCTTGTCTAACGTGTATACCTTCCTGTGGCGTCTTTGGCAGGAAAGTTTAATGTTCCAGTCAGCACAGATCTTTGCAGCGACGAAGTTGATTTTACAGGGAGCTCGATCGTCTAGAGGAAGAGTCTGCAGTCGTCTCCCTTTTTCAGGCCTCCCTGCGTCGTAAATCAGACCGGGTACATATGGTCCCTGGGCCTCACCTCGATCATCATCCAGCTACTTTGAAGGAAGGACATGATCATCATCCAGCTGATCTGAGCTGTGCATCAGCATGGTGATCTCTTCGCCAGCCTGATCTTCTCTTCGGGCTGACGTGTGCTGCCTTCTGCTTGCTACCAGGGCACCTGACGTGTGCAGCGACAGCCAACTAGGAATGTTGTTTCAGCTCCAGGTCGTTGGGTGATTGGACCGCAGTTGACAAGCATACTGTGCAGTATCTCCTCCAGCCCTGTTACTCTGTTAGGAGCTATCACATTTCCAGGAATTTGAACATTAAAGCTCATCATCAGGCTAAAGGATACATAGCATTTAGATGTATCTTGTCTAGTTACAAATGTTCTATCACAAGTTTGTGTGGATCATTTCACGCCCTTTGTGTGTTTCCTCGCTTGACCATATGATTAGTGTTTGTCATGGCCATGTATATATCTGACACTTCCATGTTTTAAGAAACCCCACTCTTCCATTGGTAACACCTTTAGGTAAAGAAAAAATAGCCCCTCTTGTTGTCTTGCAAAACCGCTCACAGTGCAGGTGCATATGACATTGTTGTATCACAATGGCTAATACATTGGGAGAACATGATGCCTGCCGAAGCAACCTGGAACATGCATCTTTTTTATGCAAAGCCCGGGCAGTATTCCGCTTTTCAAAAAAGAAAAAAAGAAGAAAAAAAAAACGAAGGTGTGTGCAACGTAAATGGGGGAAATTTTATATAGTACCTCTGTTGCATCATTCTCCCTATCTATGATCACGTACAGGTCGCTAGCGCTTAATCAGTGTTTGGCACGATGTAGTGCTAATGAGTTGCTTATAAAACTTGGCTGGGCACATCAGCTACGGACACCAATGATCAATCTTGAAAGAATAACGTCACCTTTTTTCTTAGATAAATAAAAGACGTCACGTAACTACATCGGCCAATTGAAGGTAGTTGATATTTCTAATTTTGCTAGCAAAAGTGGACTTCTCCTATCTTGTTGAGAAGCAGTAGAAAATTTCCTGACGTGGGCTTACCGGCCAATCGGCTTAGTTCACATATATATTTGGGTCCCATAAGTTCATCGCAAGTATACATGACAATGAGTAGGGTATGGTACGTACATAGTAGAATCATAATCATATTCTTATATCTTGTGGTTATAATTTTTTTATCCATATCTTTACTCATGGGTGTAAAACTTTATCCACATTGGTACCCGATGGGTATCCCGTAATTACCCTTTAGATAGATCAATAGTTATCCACATACCAGCAACACATTCGATATTTCTGTTTATCTAAACTCATGTACCCGATGGGAATACATGCGTACATTGCACGGAGGAGTAGTTAAGACACCATTTTGCTATATCGTACCCGTGTTGAATAAAGTCTTGTTGAGCATGAGTTATTTTGTGATACAGGCTTGAACGTTGGAAGCTACATGGAACCACATGTCATTTTGTGATGGTTGTTAACATTTAGCACACAGACTTCAATTTCCACAGCCCACTAACAAAAATATCACAGTTATTAGAGATTTTCATGCCACTAGCAGTTCAAGTAAAAAAGCAAACGAAGAACTTAAAAAAAAAACTACACGAGAGGAATACAATATGGTACGCAGTAGCATTTGCAAACATTTATATATTTTCTCACTTCATTTTCTCATGCTTTAGCATATCCTTTATGGGAGTAATAGCGCAAGATGAAACAAAGTAAACACATAACATACAACAACAAAAAAAAATCCATCAAAAGCTTCTGATCCTCATTCCTTGGCTTTCGCACTTGTGCTTGGCTTTGAGCCTGTGGGTACAATGGACTTGCCTATGAGGAACTTAGGCCGTCTGCTGTGTTGACTGACTTGTAACTGCAGCATCTCCATCAGTTTCTCTTTCTTGCCGCATTTCTTCACAAGAAGCTCATTCAATTTCTCCAGACCGGGCACTCCAGATAAGCCATCACTACTGTCACACAGTGCTTTGCAGTTGTTCACCCAAAGTTGCTCAAGCTCAGGCATCGCATCTTTTTCTATCTTCACCTTCTCAATCTTCTCCATCCCATCAATATCAAGGAATTTTAGCTTTGGAAATTTACCAGTGCTGAAACACAATGACTCTCCTTTGTAGGATTTCTCCCACAAACCAAGGAAAGACAGACTGCGCAAGCCCCCGAGGATGTCAACATGTCCTTGCTCCAGGTCTGTCCCAAGCAGCTTCAGCTTTGTGAGATCATTGAGCGAAGTGATCCATGTAGGCAACGAGGATAGATCACCTAATAGCTTCAGTGAAGCTAGATGCTTTGGTGCTGCTAGCTCATCCATTTTGGTAAGAAATCCAAGGGAACGAGATCGCACCTCAAGCTTTTGCAATCGGCCGAGCTTCCCTATAGACTCACACAAATCTTGACTTCCTTTCTCAGTGAGACCCGTGACCGTTACTCCTAGCCTTTGTAGGTCTGTCATCTGCTCAAGCCTCCTTCCGACACCATTTCCCTGACCAACATTGAATGCACCCAACATATGCAAGTTAGTTAGCTTATCAATACCTTTGGGGAGCCGTACACTGAGTTGATACATGTTAAAATCCTTTTGATAATGGCTACAGTTGCCGCATAGAAAGGAGGCCATGTTTCGCAACGTATTGTTCTTCTTATCCAGCTGAAGTTGCACCACCTTTTGCAGCAGATCTCTCGAGAACTTGACACCAGCAAGAAGATAACGTAGCTTCTCAAGTCTGACAATCCTGTGAGGGAGCCATGTCACCTGTGTGCCTTGGATATCTAGCGTTTCTAGGTACCGAAGGTTTTGCAGAGAAGATGGAAGCTTCGAAATCTTTGTTCCTCTCAAAGAAAGATACCTTAGGTGAGGCAGGTCCCCTATGTGTCTGATGTCTTCATTCTTCACATTGGTTGTGTCTTCTAGGTCTAGCACTCGCAGCAGACGCATTTTAGGTGAGATGAGAGAAACAGGGCAATCTCCAAAAACGGTCAATGACCGAATATATGACAAGTTTATGTTTTTCAGTTTCTTATCCCTCTTCCATCTGGATATTACTAGGTGGCGTATCTTGCTTCGTGGGACCTCCTTGCATTGCTTATCGATGAGAAGGAGTTGGTTTTCCTCAACAGCCTTGGACGAGATTATTTGCAACACGATGCTGTGAATACGACAATGATTAACTCTCGTGCCAGGTATAATCTTCTTCTTGGAGGGTTGGATCATACTTCTATTCAGAAGCTCGTTGTAGAAACGCTCCCCTACTTCCTCGACAGGCATATCAATTCTCTTTGCAATGTATCCCTCTGCCATCCACCGCCTGAATAGGCGGTTGCTTCTGATCTTATGGTTCGCCGGGAAGATACTGAGGTACAAGAAGATTGATTTCAAGTGATACGGCAATCCATCATAACTTGAGGCAATCACTTTCCCAGTGTCTCGGAGATCATACTCCAACTCTGCTCCAAGGTGTTCATGTAGCTTTATCCATTCCATCCGGGTCTTGGGCCTGTTGGCTAGGAGACCTCCTATCGTGGATATGGCAAGTGGAAGGCCCCGGCATATTTTCAAAATAAGGCTTGCTTGCTCCTCCATATCCTGCGGCAAGGTGTTCTTTTTATAGACCTACAAATGATGAAAACAAATAAAATTATGAGTCTTCTAAAAAAATGAAAAGGCTAGAAATAGGCACCACATGGTATTTAGTAGAATGTTCTTTAGGTCTGCTAAAAATAGGAGTGGGGATGTTGAGGACCTATATGACCAATTATTTCAATCATCTATCACAAGTCATAGTAGTTTTTTTTTGGTTATTTTTCTTATGATGCAAGCTCCAACCACGTTGCAAAATATAAAAAATTGCAATAGGTTAGAGGAAATAGTAGTTCATGCTTTGCACTAATCAGCTTAATGGCCCATAATTTCTTCCAAACAACTTCCTTGTAATTTACAACTCAATTTCATTTGTAACTTCGTTAACCACACTACGCTTTCTAGGGGATACAAGTGTGGATATTTTCTGAAAAAGAAACCACTTTCATTAGAAATTATTGGAGATTACAACAAAATGATTACATCATCATGCATAGTGTTCGTCCAATTGGATCCCAAGGATCAGGAATAATTGTACTAGAATATTTTGAGGAATGTAATAATTGTGGTACAATGTAGTAAAACAGTAACTTGGATACTAAATTTTGTACTTACTTAATTCTATACTATGTATACAATTTTATATGTTTCGTACGCCGTTTTACTAGGGGCACAGAAGTTATTCTTTTACTGAACGCCGTGTGAAAGGTACGAGTCATTTTATATACTCGTGGGATTATGTATTTTCATGTTCATTATACCACTTTACCAAATATGTAGTACCTTTTTACTGTTCTTAATATAAAATTTAATTATTCTGAGATACCTCAATATGAGTAGTACAAACAAAATCGCGTTGGGCTCTAAGTTTACAAAATAATCCTTTTGTGTACAAACGCACATTATACAAAATGTATGAACTCATATGAGTTTTTTTAGTAGTACTCACTTTTGAGTTTTGAAGTATCTTAATAAGGGTGACTTCTTATGGATTCTGGACCAGTTTCTGGCTACCAAACGGTAGAAATTTAAAAGAAGTGTCCGGCTGGTACCTCGCTTATTTAACCGCGAAGCTGCCGAGCTCACATGGCTCCCGAGCTCACTCACATGCTCCTCGTAGATTTAAAAAAATTAAAACATTTCAAAAAGTTTTTGTTTTGGAGAAAACATATACAAGTTTTCAACATACTTGGAATGTTTCGGGGCGAAATGACATTTATGGTGCTATATGAGAAAAATATTAGTGTCCAAATGAGATTTAAACTTCATTTTTAAATGCACTGATTTTATTGTTTGTAAATATGAGAACCTAGATATAAACTCTTCCGAGGTCCAACAACTCCATCATACTATGAAACGCTGTTTGCATGAAAACTTGCCTACTTTGTGACATATATGGTATCTCAGCGACGCTATGGACCTAATCAATGCAGTTCCTGTAGGTTGAATTGTTGAGCTTTTGACATTTTGTCCGAATCTGCACTTCTATAATTTTGTTTCGCCAAAATATGCATAGCAACAATTTTTTTCTAGAACGAATCCACAGTATTATAACCTGGTGACATCGGTCTAGATATTTTCTCTTATTTCCAAATATTTATCTAGATCGTAAACATGGTCTCACTACAACAAGACAAAAAAATATGATTTTTTTGGCTAGATTAATGCGAAGATTTCAATATAATTAAATTCATTTTACAATTTAGGTCACTCTAAGTGATTGTGATACTTTAGATCTAACGTTTTTTTCAGAAAATTATCATGCATGCCTACATTCAAAATGCCAATATATATTTTATTTTTTTCGAATCATTTTTATGTTGAAAGTTGCCTGATTCAATATTTTATAGGTAAAACAAGAGAGAAACGCTTGTTACAAGAAAGGAAAAGACAAAATAAGGCTAGAACAAAAATTTCTAGCCGAGCAAACAACGCCCCTTCCCTGACACGGGCCCTTAGAATTGTATTTCGAAGTTCTAGCATCGAATCACTTTGAATTTTCTACAATTCAAGTCAAAGGGGTCAAAGTTAGAAGTTGAGTTTGCTATTATGTTTTCTTTATAGTCTTCGGACCACCGAGTTTCCCTAAGGCGAAAAACAAGAACATGTTGCATATGTTTGGTCAAATTGTATTAGAGTTTCTAGAAGTGCGCACTACTATACTCACAAAGTCAACCACGAAACAGGCTTTCGCCCAGCTATATAAATATAGCAACCAACCGATACAAGAACACTACTGGGGCAAACAGCACATTCACGCCCAAAAGAAACAAAGAGAACAAGGAAAAGAAAACAAAGCCGAAAACGGCGGATCAACGAAAGCTAAGATGACTCGCAACCGCTGCGCCCTCCGGAAATTGCCACCAAGCTCCTTAGCAATCCACCGCGTCTCATACCAAGCAACACCTCTAAGAAGGGAGCGACGACGACGCTGCTGCCCGGACAACACCTAGGGTTTCCCCCGGTATGTGTCCTAGGGATTCCCCCGGTATGCTGAGGGGTGGGAAGGAGGTAACCGACGTCCTTCAGGAAGGATGGCGACACCCGCAGGCGTCACCGCGTCCTCCCAATCTCCAAGCGACCACCACCCAAACGCTCTAGATAGCTCCACCAAGCCTGCCGCCCACCAGCGTACGCCACCACGATCTTGCAGTCATCTCCGTCATCTCTCCGTGGTCCATGTCGCGAGGCCGAGGGGACCGATTAGAAGGAGACCGATGAGGACGGCGACTCGGCGGCACGCGGGAGGGAACTGCCTCCACCGCCAAATGACAGTAGCCGACCGGATGCGGCAGCAGGACAAACCGGGCCCACACTGGCCCGGCCGAGCCCAAAAGGGTCCGTAAAGCCCGCCCGCCGCACTGCAGCCAGGGCACCGCCGACGCCGCCATCACCTGCACAAGCTCCTGCACCTCCGTCCCCCGGGGAAGCCCTCACCACGCCTGGGCGGCCCGCCCGAGCCCAGATGGAGCCCAAAGGGTCCCAGATCTGAGCCCAGGGCACCGCCGGTCGCGCGCCGGCGACCGGCCGGCCACACCTGGTAGCCCGAGCAACCCGTCGCCAACAGCCACACCGTTGCCGCCATGGCCACCCAGAGCTCGCCGGGCCGAAATCTGGTCGAGGCGCACCGCCGCGTGCCGCCGCGCGCCGCGCCGCCGGCCACGCGCGCGGGGAGAGGCCGTCCCGCCGCCGCCGCCGCCGGAGCCGCACAGGCCGAGCCCGGCAGCCCGACCCGACAGCGGCAGGGGAGGAGAGGTGAGAGGGGGGAGAGAGGCGGCGGCGGGAGTGGATTCCCCCGCTCGCCCGCGCGGGGGCGAGGCAGGGGACGGGGAGGGGAGGGAGAGGACGAAGGGGAGGGGCGGCGCGCGGCGGCGGCGGCTAGGGTTAGGGTTGGGTCGCGAGGTTGGGTGAGAGAGGAGAGCCCGCAATGATAATATACCCTATACTCATAAAGTCAAGATGCAAAATTTAGAGTCAATACTACGAGTGTTAGGACCGATATTGGCAACAAAAAAGTACTAGTAGATTTTAAGGGCTTCACCTTGATGCATAGGAGAGTCTTGGACTCCTCATCCCCAAGCGGCTTGAGCTCGTGGACATGGCCATGGCCCTCCCTGACGCTTCCTGCGCAGTACAGTGCGACGTCCTTCCGCCGCGTCGTGACGATCACACGGCTTCCCTTGGCATTCTGGAAGATAAACAACTTTCGCCATACCTGATCCCACTCCTCCTTGGTCAGCACATCATCGACTACGATCATGTATCGCTTGTCGTTGAGGTGGTCCTTGATGTCGTAGTCGTCGTCGACGTGCGCCGCCGCCGCCGCTCCAAGCCCGAGCCCCTTTCTCAGCTGCCGCATGAACGCGTCGGTGTTGTCGAGCGGGTGCGGCACGGTCACCCAGGCACCACAGTCGTACGCGTCGAGGAGCTCCGGGTCGTTGCGCACCATGCTCACCAGCGACGACTTGCCCATGCCGCCCATCCCCCACACGGACACCACCCCCAGCTGCCCGTCGCCGCCGGACATGAGCTCCTTGATCAGCTCTTCCTTCTCCCTGCTCCGCCCGATGATGTCCCACTCCTGGAACGTGAGCTCGCCATCGGAGGGCACGTCGTGGTAGGGGAGGAGGTGCTGCTGCTGCTGCTGCACGTCGACGGCCTCGCGGGGCGGGTCAACGACGACGTGGTACCGCTGATTTCGCTGGTTGAGCTCCTCCACGCTGGCCTTGAGGTCGCGGATCCGTGTGGCGATGCGGTGGCGCTCGGCGAGGGCGCCCGGGAGGCATGAGGACCACCGGGAGGCCGTGGCGGAGTAGAGGGCGAAGTCGAAGAGGCAGTCCTCGACGTCGTAGGCGAGGTCGCGCACCTGCTTCACCCACGTCCGCACCGTGTCGTTGCGAGCTGCGGCGTCGGGACGCGTTGAGGCCACGAGTAGGAATGACTGCATCATTTCCAGCTCGTTGCGGATGAAGTCCACCTCCCTGGGCACGCCCAGGAGAGTGGCGACCTCGTCGGCGACGGCGGAACTAGCGCTGCTCAGCACGCCTTGCAACACGGACCTCGCCAAGCTCACCGCCGTCGCTTCCATCATTGATTCTTCCTCTCTCTGGTCAGAGGTCGCTAGTGCCAATGAGTTGCATATATATTGTGGCTGGGTACACCACCTACGTACGTACACGGTACATCAATGATCAATCTTGAAAACACAAAACGTCACCGAACTAGACCAGCCAATAGAAGTACTGTAGTTCACATTTCTAGTTTTTGGAGTAGCAAAAGTGGGATTCCCTTCTCTACTACTCCCTCCGTCCTTAAATAAGTGTACGTTTAGACATGTCTTAAATCCAACTTTATTAACTTTGACCAACTTTTTAAAAAAATGTGACAACATTTATGATACTAAATTAATATCGTTAGATACATCTTGACATGTAGTTTAATAATATAGTAATTTGATGCCACATATGTTGCTATTTTTGTGTAAAATATTGTTCAAATTTGAAAATGTTTGACTTCCAAAAAAGGAAATAGTACACTTATTCGCGGATGGAGGGAGTACGGTAGAAAATTTCCACATGTAGGCCTTCCTACTGTCCAACCTAGCCTAGTTGACGTACATATAAGCTTCTCTAATGTATTGGATTTTAGCAGGTTTATCTTAGACAGTGGTTTACTATATGAGACAATCGCTGTTTTGTTTAGGTTGCATCTAATTGAATTTGAGGTTTATTTAATGATTTTGGCAGACAATTATATGTGACTGGGCTATCGATTTTTTTTTTGTATGATCTTGTGAAAAATCATATGTTAACTAAGATACAGTGTCAATATCTTTGTTCACTAAGCATAATGCGACATCAACAATTTATTTATGATTTCGTGTTAAGAGACAAGCATTGGGAATGGTTTTAGAGCAAGGATAATACTGGAGCCAACAGCTGGTTATATTTTGTTGTCATGTCATCCATAGGTAATTTAATGAACGATATGTATAATAGGTTGCTATAAATATGTATTATCTATTAACATACGTCTCATAGTACACTCACACAAAGTATTTTGAAGCACGTACTACGGCTGGTTCTTAATTTACAACTCCTTTCTTTTCTCTCTCCTATTTTCTCCCCTTCAAGTCAGTAAAATTATATTATTTAAAGTCTTATAACCTGCTTACACCACCTTACACTTTCCCTTAGACATAGTGTTGACATACTAGCTACATCCGTCCCCATTTACATTATGCCCTCGTTTTTTGTAATGTATGAGTCACGTGTTACTAAACTTATACCATTAGTAACACTTTATTCGAATAAGAATTCGCTGTAATAACAGTTTTGACATATAATCCAAGTTTTGTTGGACACATTATGTTTAAACTTGAACATCCATAAAAGTCTGTGTGCAAGGTAAATGAGGACCTAAGTAGGTGCTTTTGTGGCTTATAAGTCAAAACCGAAAGCCAAAAAAAAAGCCTAACCAAACACCCTCTAAGTATTATATGCTACATTCGTTCCATCGTTCTCCCTCTCTCTGATCACGTACAGTTCGCAGGTCGCTAGCACTTAATCAGTGTTTGGCACGATGTAGTGCTAATGATATGCTTATAAAACTTGGCTGCGCACATCACCTACGTACACCAATGATCAGTCTTGTACGTCACATTTGTTTAGATGAACAAAAACGTCACCTAACTACATCGGCCAATCGAAGGTACGGAGTAGTTGATATTTCTAATTTGGCTAGCTAGCAAAAGTGGACTTCTCTTGTCTACTCCCTCCTCCCTCCGTTTCTAAATTTAGATATTGCTATTATAGTGTGGGATACATACAGAGTGAAATAAATGAAACCTACATACTAAAACGTAAAACGTGTCTAGATACGTATGAATTAAAAAAAAAACTAAAACAACTTATCTTTTGAAACAGACAAAGTAGCTGAGAGCGAGTTGAAAGTTTCCACACGTAGGCATACCAACCAATGGGCCTAGTTGACATAGCTATTTGGGTCACATAAGTTCGATTTTTACCATATATTTTTCTGGTTGGGTATGTATGATTGTACGGTTGGCATGGACCTTTTCTGATAAATCCTCTTCGAATATCATCTTGGATCATTCAAATCATATTTTGAAATAGGAATCCTCGCCCTTTTATCATCTGAAAGGAAGTGAGGATCATATGACTGTTGGGGCGGTGGTGGATTGGTGTTGCATCTTCCATTTCCACCTCACATCCTCAGAATCGAACTGCACCAGAGGTGCGGGATCAACACATGCCAACAAAAGCCCACTGTCTTCATCATCTACCACCCATGGAGATGTAATCTTTTTCACTTTATGTTTCCGAAAAAGTGACGCAATGTCGCTATCCCTCTTCATAATCAATTCTAAATTTACAAATAAAATATTGGTTGCCATTTATAAATATAAATAGTAAATTATAGTCTTTAATTAAGTACAATGCATAGACAATTAGACACTTGAAATCGAGACAAAATTTATTCGATTGTGGCTTGCGGGCAGTGATGCTTGTGGGGCAAACCGACCAAATCAAATCAGTGGGCGAGCCGGGTCATACCTGCTCTGACGGCTGGCGGCTGTGGCCGCGAGCGTGCGGCGGCAGGGATCACCAGAGATCGGAGTTGAACCGGTGAGGGGGGCTGGCTGCTGGCAGTCCGCCGCAGCCGCTAGAGCTAGGTCGCCATCGATCTGAGGAGCGATTCGCAGCTAGCCTCGTTCGGTCGTTCATCTGCTAGCCCAATTCAAAAAGGCAGGATGGGCTGAAAACTGGGCTTCATATTCGGAATAGGGGGGCCTCAAAATTTTCCACAAAATTCTGGGTGGACCACGGCACGTCCAGCCCACCTGTTGTGGCCGTACGGGATGAATTGGGCGAACCCTATACCCCGCGTAACGCGAAGCGTACCAAGCCCGCTAAGAGGGTGGTTATGGGCCCGGCCCAGTTTCAAGAGGAGGAAGAAGAAGGCAGTGGCGGTTGAGGCGGAGCACAATTTAACAAGATGGGGACCTCACCGGAGACGGGGACGACGCGACTGGCTGCAACGTCGCCGGTGGAGGTGAGGCTGTAACTTAACAAGGGGGGGGGGGGTGTGTGTGCTTGCCGGAGTTAGGGTTAGGGTGCCGGAGCCCGTCAGCGACCAGAGTTAATGTTAGGGTTCGGGTCCGTGGGTAAGAGGGATGGCCGGCCGGGGGCGGGGGGGGGGGGGGGGGGGGGGGGGGGGGAGGAGGCGGCTTGGGCAGGGCGGGGCGGCGAGGCGGTAGCAGGCAGTTCGGTCGGCGGCTGGAGGTGGGTCGACGACGGCAGGAGGAAGAAGAAGAGGTGAGGAAGAAGAAGGAGAGGGTGTGCGGAGGTTTGTTCCCTCCGCGTACCGCGGAGTATTGGGGCCCCCGATAAATTGATCATCATAAATCTCCAACTTTTGTAACCTTTCTCAGCATAGTGAAGATTTGCTGGCCGTCGGTCGTTATTTTTTCACCCTTATTGTGAAGAGATTTTCCACGTTTAATTTTTGTGTGCCTTCTATGATGATCCCGGGTCTTGGTTACTGGTCGGTAAATCCGGTTACCGACCGGTAATCGATTTTCCCGAGCACCCTCGTTAAGTGTGCCAACCGGCTAAAAAATATCGAGATTTTTTTTTAATTTTAAACACTAATACTTCGCTAAATAAACTGTGTTCTCGCCATGTTCACAATTTTGAAGTCGTAGCACAGTGGTAGCGACTTGTTCTTCCTCACCCCTAGGTTCAAGGATCAAGTTCCCCACCCGTTTCATAGTTTTGTATAATATTCTCATTGTAGAAGATAAAATCACCAAAATTATGAAAAAAGGTGGACATCAACTTAGAACCTTTACATGTAACTACGCTCAGGCCCAAAGGTAGGCGTATCACTAAGCTACGATAACGTTTCGTGTCCTGTTAGAGTTTATGGTCTAAATCATCCTATTGAGAAATTTTAAATTTTAAATTTACTTTTTAAATTTATCCTGTAACCGTTTGAGATTTCTCTATTACCGCGGTAACCGGGAATCCCAAGCTCCCTCGAAAAAAAAAATCATTCGGTAACCAAAACCTTGGTTTGATCTTCTTCGTTATTATTTGCCTATCGTGAATACGGTTAGAGCTTAGAATGAGATTTTTACATGTCAATCGAACTCGGGGAAGATGACGCTTGGGGTGGATGGATTCAGACTCGTAGTGATAGCCTCATAGCCTGACATGAGATTTGCGGTGAGCTGGATTCGGGTTTAATTGGCAGTGTTACATTAAGCTACTGAATTGATATCGAACCAAATCGAATTTCATTGTACAAACAACCATTGCCTAAAAATTCTTAAGACTGGAATAATAGCCTGGCACTAGTAAAATAGAACTACTGAACTGGCCCTAACGGCGCACTGAAACACTGCTAATTTCAGCGCGGCATGCCATTGACGAACGTGAGGGCGACGCTGGTGCTCTGCATGGCGGCCACCGCCCCGGCGACAAGCTCCTTGGCGGCGGCGGAGGCGCCACCCCAGGGGGCGAGCCCTTCGGTGCACGTAACCTCATTAGTCATGGACGCGCTGAGCCACGTCTGCGCGTTGGAGACCGCCCATCTGGTCTGCGCCACGGTGGCGTTGCCAGCCATCGCGTCGAGCCCGGCGAGCTCGGCCGCCGACTGCTTGGCCAGCCGCGCCGCCGACGAGACCGTGCTCGCGCAGTCGCGCAGCATCGCGTAGTAGGCTAGTCCCTGCTGCGGCGGCTGGCCACGCGCGACGACGGCGGCCTCCTTGGCGCGCGCGGACAGGGCGCGGAGCTGTGCCGCGTTCACGTCGGTGGCCGCGCGGGCGAGCCTGACGGGGCTCGTCCCGAACGCGCAGCCGTAGGGCATGATGAGGGTGTCGTAGCAGGTCACTGGGTACAGCGTGGTGGCGCATCGCGCGCGGAGGAGCGCTGCGACCGGCTGGGGCGCAGCGCACGGCGGCGGCGGGGGTGCCGGCCGGGAGGCGGACGTGGCGGTGAGGAGTAAGACGAGAAGGGAGGTGGTGGTGCGCGTGCGAGGCGGCGCCATTGTCGCGGCTTGCATGGACTCAGAGGATTGATCGTGTGCCCGTGTGTCACTTCTGCTACAGACATGCATATATATATACTCGGGAGCTTGCGGTGGAGGTATGCAGTGGTAATGGCGAATTGGAGATTTCTCTTGGACCGATTCTTCCATCTTGTGACCGCGGAAATTTGCAGGCAGGGGAGGATTTGTAGCGCTCGCTCCCCTGCCTATAAATAGCGATGAAATGCTAGAGTACACAATTTCTTCCGACCTTTACGCGGTGTTGGTGGTAATTTGATAACTGCAGAAATTTGGAGTATAGATTTGGTGCACCCGAGCACTACTGCTCTGCTCATTGAAAACATAAACAAATACTTATGAGTTTCAAAAAATGTTGAATAAATTCACTTATGTGGGAAAGGTATCCCATAACCATGTAAAATTTCAAGTTCAAATAATTTGTATTTCGAGCTACATAAAAATGACAAAATTGTGGTTCTCAGTATACACATTTTCAAATCTCCAAATTTTATCAAATTTGTCATTTTTGTCAGAATACAAAGTATTTGAAGTTGATTTTTTGTTGTGGGATACACCTTGTCCTATATCTGGGATTTTTCTTTGAGTGAATTCCACTTTTTACCCCGCAGTTATGTATTTGTGACAATTATTACCCTAATTAGTGAAGCAAAATCATGCATACACCTCATATTGAAATTTGAATACGATTTTACCCTATTTTAACATTCTACATAATTCATTATAATAGACCGGAATGTTAGGTCTATATGTGGTACGTCAAAATATGCAAAGATTGCAGTGTGTCATCGATGATAATGTCCTGCCTTCTCTTCACCATATGTTTAGTTCCATATCGTTGTTTTGGTATTTTAAAGTCTCAAACATCACCTCACACCTTTACCAATGTACATGTATCCGGAAATGAGATTCTAAAGGTTCTAAAATAGGCAATCTAGACGATCTTACATTAGATGGGGTAATTAGTGTCACAAATACGTAACTAGGAGGTAAAAAATGGAATTCACTCGTTTTCTTTTAAATATTTTTTGAAACTTGTAAGTATTTGTTTTAAATTTGGAATAAGCAAAGCACTGGTGCTCGGGAGCCAAAGAGAGTTTTCGAGAAATATGACCCTAGTTCTAGAGTGCAGTCAGTACAACATATTTTGAACGTAAACATTGCATGGGCATTAATATGCAGATTAGAGCACGCCTCGTCATGACAAGGAACCGTCATATGTCTTTTGCAAGTGCACATAGACGCCACTAATGGTACAAAAATAGCATGCTTAACTCTGCTGATTTCTAAAGCTATGCCTTTTATTGCAAAAGCACACGGGAGGTCTTGAAATGTTTTCTGGAAATTTGCTACAAATTTGTGTTTACTCCTTGATTTTTTATATTGCATGTGTCTTTCTAAATTATAGCAAACTCGTCTTACTTTTTGGTGCAAAATCACACGCCACTTGTTGCTAGGTTTATGTTCTCGAATTCTTTGTTGATGTTTATGTATTTTTTCAAAATGCTGCAAACACCATGTTTTCACGTTGCGGCCGTTTATGATTTTTTGTTGAAACAGATAGAAGGTTTTGCTACAAATATATCTGCAGCCAAACTTGTTGCTTAACAACTTTTTAATTGGTAAAACACACAGTTTCTTTATTGCAATCATTTATAGTTTGTTAAAATAATTGTTATTATTTTTTCTTGCAAACGAGTTTGTAGCAAATAAATTGTTGTTTAACTACCTTTTGTGGCATTAGTTTACTCCAAATGTTGGGATGATTTGTTGTAATAATATATTTTTATATGATGGGGTGAGGGAATTTTCAGTACAATTTAAATTTTTCTGCTCAATAGGCGTGATTTTAATTTAAATTTTCCGTATGATATACCACTGATGTGAGATGGCATAGTTCTATCACTGATGTGAGATCCAGCACAGCCGGCTAATCGAGCCTGCTGACAAAGAAGCACTAGTCACTACGAGCTCCAAGCGGCTGAGCTGCTGTCTAGCGAAGAGAACGAAGATGGGTCATGTCGCGCGGTTGGTGTACGAAGTGGTGTTCATGGTCGTTGTTGGCGTTTTCTTTCTCACGTTCTACCTTGTGCTTATCATCTATCTCTATGACTATCATCTAGCGACCAAAGATAGATGGAATCACTACGGGAAAATTCATCTCCGCCGAGTGGCCCCGCCTTCGCCGGGTGCCAAAACGCGGGGATTCTCGGCGAAGAGGCTCTAAGCCGGCGCAGGGCAAATAACTCTCGGCGAAGCAAGGCCAACTCGGCGAAGGAGATCTTTGCCGAGCGAGGGCCGAAATAGCGCTCGGCGAAGAAAAGTCCGTCGGCAACGAGGCAACAAAACACTCGGCGAAGCGGACATCTCGGCGAACCGTCCAGCCACGTGGCACCTGACAATCGGCCCCACGAGCGCCGTGGCGGACCTTCTCTTCGCCGAGCGGGCATTCTTCTTCGCCGACACCACCTCTCGGCAAAATCTGCGCGCGAACCATTTTCGTTTTGCCGCCATTTTCGCCCTCCTCTTTGCCGAGTATGGCGGCGGACGACACTCGGCAAAGAAAGCGCGCGCAATTTTTTTTGTTTGGCGCGAAAATTACGCCCTCTTTGCCGAGTTTGTCGGTGGAAAGCACTCGGCAAAGGTTAGGGCGGGAAATAAAATTTCGCGCCGCGCCATTTCTTCGCCGGGTGGGCGTATTCACCGAGCTACCCTCTCGGCAAAGACGGTGCGCGGGAAAAAAAAATCGTCCGCGCCAAATCTTCGCCGAGATTACGTCTGGGCCGAGTTCCCTGTCTCGGCAACGACGGTGCGCGGGAATGAATTCGGCCCGCCGCGCCAAAACGTCGCCGAGATGTCTGCTTTGCCGAGTGCCCCACTCGGCAAAGTTTGCATTTTTCCCTCTCTTTCTGGCGCCGGTTCTCACCTATAAATAGACCCCATTCGCACAGATTGCTCACTCACCTCACTCACCTCTTATACAGCTGAAACACAAAACATCCGGTCTCCCTAGCTGCGCCCAACAGTGAATGCAAAGGTGTTCGACCGTTAATATCACTGTTGGGCTGTAGCTAGGGGAAACCTGGTGTTTTGTTTCGTAGATAGTCGTCGTAGCGCGTTCTCTTTGCCCTGTCTCTCCTCCACGCACTGCTTCTCCTCCGCGCCGGCATATCGATGCCCCTTTTGATCAACCCGGATGGCGATGTCCGGGACTGGCATCCGCCGGGCTGGCACTGGGAGAGGCTACCTTCCGGGGCGGGGACCTTGGTGAGGGATTCAGGTCGCATCGTCGATCCGGATCTTCTTTGGTGGTATTGGCCACGGAATGTGTTCAGAGCGCCGGCCCCCGAGGAGGTGGTACGTCGCCGTATTAGGGAGGAGAACGAGCACGTCCTTCGCTACATGTATTTGTTCAATAATCCAAGTAACAGGCGTTGGTCGCTACTTCAGAATCCTTATGACGCGAGCGTGTCTCTCATGGTTCCGGCTCTTTGGAAGCAGAGCGTCCGCGGCTCAGCACCGCGCGGCTTAGGACCTGGTCGTAGTTAGTTTGAGTACCTATGTTGAGTACTGTGTGTGTTCTCATTTATGTTGAGTACCTATGTTGAGTGTTGTGTGTGTGTGCCCACCTATGTTGAGTACTGTGTGTGTTCTCATTTATGTTGAGTACCTATGTTGAGTACTGTGTGTTTTCTCATTTATGTTGAGTACCTATGTTGAGTGTTGTGTGTGTGTACTCATTTAGTTTGAGTACCTATGTTGAGTACTGTGTGTGTTCTCATTTATGGTGGAAACTCCCATTCCGGATGGAACCGATGGAATCATGTGATAACATGTGCCCAAATTGGGTTCCTTATGTTCACATGGCCCACCCTAACACAACAAAGTATAAAAGTCCTCGGAGCTACCCCCTTTCGACGCCCGTGGAAGGGGTAGACGACACGGGTGACTTCCGGTCAAATCTGGGGTGGGGTTCGACACGGGAGGGGGGTTCGGGGTGTCGGAACCACACCAAAACCTAGGTGATGTCATATAACATGCATTAGAGTGTGGTGGCAGGTTGTTAGAGACACCTTGAGACTCCGAGGTGTGACCCGCTTCACACACCGCACTTACCCCCCTCGAAGGTTCAGCTCTTCCAGGTGGAAACTCCCATTCCGGATGGAACCGATGGAATCATGTGATAACATGTGCCCAAATTGGGTTCCTTATGTTCACATGGCCCACCCTAACACAACAAAGTATAAAAGTCCTCGGAGCTACCCCCTTTCGACGCCCGTGGAAGGGGTAGACGACACGGGTGACTTCCGGTCAAATCCGGGGTGGGATTCGACACGGGAGGGGGGTTCGGGGTGTCGGAACCACACCAAAACCTAGGTGATGTCATATAACATGCATTAGAGTGTGGTGGCAGGTTGTTAGAGACACCTTGAGACTCCGAGGTGTGACCCGCTTCACACACCGCACTTACCCCCCTCGAAGGTTCAGCTCTTCCAGGTGGAAACTCCCATTCCGGATGGAACCGATGGAATCATGTGATAACATGTGCCCAAATTGGGTTCCTTATGTTCACATGGCCCACCCTAACACAACAAAGTATAAAAGTCCTCGGAGCTACCCCCTTTCGACGCCCGTGGAAGGGGTAGACGACACGGGTGACTTCCGGTCAAATCTGGGGTGGGGTTCGACACGGGAGGGGGGTTCGGGGTGTCGGAACCACACCAAAACCTAGGTGATGTCATATAACATGCATTAGAGTGTGGTGGCAGGTTGTTAGAGACACCTTGAGACTCCGAGGTGTGACCCGCTTCACACACCGCACTTACCCCCCTCGAAGGTTCAGCTCTTCCAGGTGGAAACTCCCATTCCGGATGGAACCGATGGAATCATGTGATAACATGTGCCCAAATTGGGTTCCTTATGTTCACATGGCCCACCCTAACACAACAAAGTATAAAAGTCCTCGGAGCTACCCCCTTTCGACGCCCGTGGAAGGGGTAGACGACACGGGTGACTTCCGGTCAAATCTGGGGTGGGGTTCGACACGGGAGGGGGGTTCGGTGTGTCGGAACCACACCAAAACCTAGGTGATGTCATATAACATGCATTAGAGTGTGGTGGCAGGTTGTTAGAGACACCTTGAGACTCCGAGGTGTGACCCGCTTCACACACCGCACTTACCCCCCTCGAAGGTTCAGCTCTTCCAGGTGGAAACTCCCATTCCGGATGGAACCGATGGAATCATGTGATAACATGTGCCCAAATTGGGTTCCTTATGTTCACATGGCCCACCCTAACACAACAAAGTATAAAAGTCCTCGGAGCTACCCCCTTTCGACGCCCGTGGAAGGGGTAGACGACACGGGTGACTTCCGGTCAAATCTGGGGTGGGGTTCGACACGGGAGGGGGGTTCGGGGTGTCGGAACCACACCAAAACCTAGGTGATGTCATATAACATGCATTAGAGTGTGGTGGCAGGTTGTTAGAGACACCTTGAGACTCCGAGGTGTGACCCGCTTCACACACCGCACTTACCCCCCTCGAAGGTTCAGCTCTTCCAGGTGGAAACTCCCATTCCGGATGGAACCGATGGAATCATGTGATAACATGTGCCCAAATTGGGTTCCTTATGTTCACATGGCCCACCCTAACACAACAAAGTATAAAAGTCCTCGGAGCTACCCCCTTTCGACGCCCGTGGAAGGGGTAGACGACACGGGTGACTTCCGGTCAAATCTGGGGTGGGGTTCGACACGGGAGGGGGGTTCGGGGTGTCGGAACCACACCAAAACCTAGGTGATGTCATATAACATGCATTAGAGTGTGGTGGCAGGTTGTTAGAGACACCTTGAGACTCCGAGGTGTGACCCGCTTCACACACCGCACTTACCCCCCTCGAAGGTTCAGCTCTTCCAGGTGGAAACTCCCATTCCGGATGGAACCGATGGAATCATGTGATAACATGTGCCCAAATTGGGTCCCTTATGTTCACATGGCCCACCCTAACACAACAAAGTATAAAAGTCCTCGGAGCTACCCCCTTTCGACGCCCGTGGAAGGGGTAGACGACACGGGTGACTTCCGGTCAAATCTGGGGTGGGGTTCGACACGGGAGGGGGTTCGGGGTGTCGGAACCACACCAAAACCTAGGTGATGTCATATAACATGCATTAGAGTGTGGTGGCAGGTTGTTAGAGACACCTTGAGACTCCGAGGTGTGACCCGCTTCACACACCGCACTTACCCCCCTCGAAGGTTCAGCTCTTCCAGGTGGAAACTCCCATTCCGGATGGAACCGATGGAATCATGTGATAACATGTGCCCAAATTGGGTTCCTTATGTTCACATGGCCCACCCTAACACAACAAAGTATAAAAGTCCTCGGAGCTACCCCCTTTCGACGCCCGTGGAAGGGGTAGACGACACGGGTGACTTCCGGTCAAATCTGGGGTGGGGTTCGACACGGGAGGGGGGTTCGGTGTGTCGGAACCACACCAAAACCTAGGTGATGTCATATAACATGCATTAGAGTGTGGTGGCAGGTTGTTAGAGACACCTTGAGACTCCGAGGTGTGACCCGCTTCACACACCGCACTTACCCCCCTCGAAGGTTCAGCTCTTCCAGGTGGAAACTCCCATTCCGGATGGAACCGATGGAATCATGTGATAACATGTGCCCAAATTGGGTCCCTTATGTTCACATGGCCCACCCTAACACAACAAAGTATAAAAGTCCTCGGAGCTACCCCCTTTCGACGCCCGTGGAAGGGGTAGACGACACGGGTGACTTCCGGTCAAATCTGGGGTGGGGTTCGACACGGGAGGGGGGTTCGGGGTGTCGGAACCACACCAAAACCTAGGTGATGTCATATAACATGCATTAGAGTGTGGTGGCAGGTTGTTAGAGACACCTTGAGACTCCGAGGTGTGACCCGCTTCACACACCGCACTTACCCCCCTCGAAGGTTCAGCTCTTCCAGGTGGAAACTCCCATTCCGGATGGAACCGATGGAATCATGTGATAACATGTGCCCAAATTGGGTTCCTTATGTTCACATGGCCCACCCTAACACAACAAAGTATAAAAGTCCTCGGAGCTACCCCCTTTCGACGCCCGTGGAAGGGGTAGACGACACGGGTGACTTCCGGTCAAATCTGGGGTGGGGTTCGACACGGGAGGGGGGTTCGGGGTGTCGGAACCACACCAAAACCTAGGTGATGTCATATAACATGCATTAGAGTGTGGTGGCAGGTTGTTAGAGACACCTTGAGACTCCGAGGTGTGACCCGCTTCACACACCGCACTTACCCCCCTCGAAGGTTCAGCTCTTCCAGGTGGAAACTCCCATTCCGGATGGAACCGATGGAATCATGTGATAACATGTGCCCAAATTGGGTCCCTTATGTTCACATGGCCCACCCTAACACAACAAAGTATAAAAGTCCTCGGAGCTACCCCCTTTCGACGCCCGTGGAAGGGGTAGACGACACGGGTGACTTCCGGTCAAATCTGGGGTGGGGTTCGACACGGGAGGGGGGTTCGGGGTGTCGGAACCACACCAAAACCTAGGTGATGTCATATAACATGCATTAGAGTGTGGTGGCAGGTTGTTAGAGACACCTTGAGACTCCGAGGTGTGACCCGCTTCACACACCGCACTTACCCCCCTCGAAGGTTCAGCTCTTCCAGGTGGAAACTCCCATTCCGGATGGAACCGATGGAATCATGTGATAACATGTGCCCAAATTGGGTCCCTTATGTTCACATGGCCCACCCTAACACAACAAAGTATAAAAGTCCTCGGAGCTACCCCCTTTCGACGCCCGTGGAAGGGGTAGACGACACGGGTGACTTCCGGTCAAATCTGGGGTGGGGTTCGACACGGGAGGGGGGTTCGGGGTGTCGGAACCACACCAAAACCTAGGTGATGTCATATAACATGCATTAGAGTGTGGTGGCAGGTTGTTAGAGACACCTTGAGACTCCGAGGTGTGACCCGCTTCACACACCGCACTTACCCCCCTCGAAGGTTCAGCTCTTCCAGGTGGAAACTCCCATTCCGGATGGAACCGATGGAATCATGTGATAACATGTGCCCAAATTGGGTCCCTTATGTTCACATGGCCCACCCTAACACAACAAAGTATAAAAGTCCTCGGAGCTACCCCCTTTCGACGCCCGTGGAAGGGGTAGACGACACGGGTGACTTCCGGTCAAATCTGGGGTGGGGTTCGACACGGGAGGGGGGTTCGGGGTGTCGGAACCACACCAAAACCTAGGTGATGTCATATAACATGCATTAGAGTGTGGTGGCAGGTTGTTAGAGACACCTTGAGACTCCGAGGTGTGACCCGCTTCACACACCGCACTTACCCCCCTCGAAGGTTCAGCTCTTCCAGGTGGAAACTCCCATTCCGGATGGAACCGATGGAATCATGTGATAACATGTGCCCAAATTGGGTCCCTTATGTTCACATGGCCCACCCTAACACAACAAAGTATAAAAGTCCTCGGAGCTACCCCCTTTCGACGCCCGTGGAAGGGGTAGACGACACGGGTGACTTCCGGTCAAATCCGGGGTGGGGTTCGACACGGGAGGGGGGTTCGGGGTGTCAGAGCCACACCAAAACCTAGGTGATGTCATATAACATGCATTAGAGTGTGGTGGCAGGTTGTTAGAGACAAGACATGAATTATTTAAGTAATTATTAAAATACATGAATTATTAAAATACAAGAATTGTTAAAATACATGAATTGTTAAAATACATGAACTATATAATATGCATGAGAGTGTGGTGGAAGGTTTTAAGTATAATTAATAAAATACATGAATTATTAAATTAGGGTTTATAAATTTAAGTAATCTGTGAAAAAAATCTACGTTTGCCGAGTTGATGTCTCGGCGAAGACCCACTCGGCGAAGTTAAATCTTAGTTTGCCGAGTTAGGATCTCGGCGAAGGCCTACTCGGCGAAGTTCGCGCGGGGACTTAGGAAAAATTCGCCCAAATCCATCTAATTCCAAAACATTCCCCCACACCACCCGTGCGTTTCCTCTCTGCCGAGCCCCCCCCCGCGCCCGCCGACGAGCCCTCTGCCGCCGCCCTCTCCGCCCGCGCCGCCGTCGCCCGCCCGCCCGCCCGCCCGCGCTCGGAGATCCCGCCCGCCCGCCCTCGACAAGCCCCCTGCCGCCGCCCGGCCGCCGCCCTCTCCGCCCGCGGCGCCGTCGCCCACCCGCTCGCCCGCCCGCCCGCCCGCCCGCACTCGGAGGAGATCCCGCCCTCCATCTCCTCCCACCGCCCGCCATCTCCGCCGCCCCGTCCGCCCTCTTGTCGCCGCCCCGTTCGCCGCCCGGCCGTGCTCCTCCCGGGCGCCAGCTCCCCCATCCCGGCCATGCTCCTCCCGGCCGAGCTCCCCTGCTCCTCCCGGCCGAGCTCCCCTGCTAATTAAAGGTTAGTTTTTTTCTTTTCAATTTTAGTTATTAATTAGCTCGATTTTGCTACTGTTTTGTTAGTGTTGTTAGTTGTAGTTAGGGTTAGGGTTAGGGTTAGTTGTTGTTAGGGTTAGGGTTAGGGAGGGTTAGGGTTAGTCATTATTATTTTGTTAGTTATTAATTGTATTTGTGATAACATTGGCAGGATATGCAGTGAGGTTGACGACGGGAGAGTTGCTGTAGGACAGGGCTCGGGCAGGAGCTACTTCCCCTGTCTCTTTTCGCCGGTCACGCTTCGAGGGTAATGACGCTCTTCCGCTCCTTTTGCTAGGTTGCATTATTTTGTAGCTCACTAAACAAGTCGCGTAACCCTAGGCGTCTCCCGTTCGGAAGGGTTATAGTTATAAAGATGAAACTCTTTATATGTATTTATGTATACACCTTGTCAAGGGTATATGTTTATATATAAAGAGCTGTTTGTATATATTTATGTATGCGCCTTGTCAAGGGTATACATCTATATACAAAGAGCTATATCATTTATAACCGTGGCCGTTTCGAATTGTCCACGTTTTTGGACAGCTCGAGTATGTGTAGCTTGTGTTCGTTTCCCATGTTCTACTCCTATCCGAGACAGAATTTCGGTGGCGCCTCCCATTTTGTTCTCTGGATACACATCCTCTCGACCTTTGTCGAGACGTGTATTTGGAGAACAGCGGGGACGTGCTGCCGAAATTCTGTCTTGGATAGGAGTAGGACAGGGAAACGAACACAAGCTACACATACTCGAGTGGGATTAGGACCTATCTTTACCTAGTAGATATAGGTGAGTGCATTCAACGCGTAAAATCTATAGTTTTGTAAATAGTTAATTTTATGATGCATGAATCTCTTTGTGAAATAAAACATATTGTATATATGTCTGCATTAATCAGTGTGGATATGGAGGATCGTGAATGGACGACCGAGGCAAGATTGGGGGGGCCTGTGCAGACCCGTTGGATGTTTGCCACTGAGAGAGAGCAAAAGGTCCTTCGAAAGAAAAGCACGAACAAATGCAAAATCGAAGCATCCATAGCTGAGGCAACACTAAACGAGGCGGTGTCAAACTTCACCACCAAGTTCTATAGTGACGCTCTTACCACTGTTCATAATCCAGTGCCTCGTTTGAATATCGCCAACCCGGAAGATCTGCCCGAACTTAGCATTTTCATCGGGGCCGGTGGAAAATCAAGTGGCCACAAGAAGAGGAAATTATCATATGATGAGTGGACGAGCATTACATCTTATGTCTTGAAGAACACGACGGAAGTACAACCCTACATTGAGTAAGTGCTCATTGTATTGTTCGTCACACTTTCATTTCCTAGTTTGTGGACTAACTCCGTTTCTTGATCGTTGCCATTCATAGCTTATTTGAGAAAGAAACCTGGAAACATCGAAGACCCCTTACCGACAATGACAAGTTGGTCCTTTTTAAAAAGGGGGGTGAAGGAGGCGGCGGTTTCATTCCATGGTTCAAAGCTAAAGTATTTCTCCATCTTACACGTTGATTTTAGTGCAAGACGTTTCGGCAACACTAATATATCATAAATCTTCCTATTGCACTTGTAGGGAATTTCCGACCCGGAAATGTTGCCCGAGTTGAAGAAACTTACCTCATGCGCCTATGCCGTCAAGACCTATAATTCTTACGACGTCAATGGGTTTCGCTTCCATACTCAAGAATACGAAAACACTCGGCCAAACCGGAAGACAACAAATACCGGGGTCTTATGCCAAGGTCGAGACGGCCTTGATTACTATGGAATAGTCAAGGAAATAATTGAACTGGATTGTGATTTTGGCAAAAAGAAGAACCCTGTTGTCTTCAAATGCCATTGGTTCAATCCAAGAAGAGTGAGACGAAGACCTGAAATTGGGTTGGTCGAAATTGAGCGAGAATCCGTCTATGCGGGAGATGATGTCTATATCCTAGCACACCAAGCCACCAAAGTTTTTTATCTCCCGTACCCATGCAAAACTGTGAAACATCTACTTGGGTGGGATGTAGTGATCTCGGTGCCACCGCGTAATAAACCACCTACCCCTAACGATGACGACTACCACCACCGCATAAACCCAAACACGTACGAGGGAGATTTTTATCAAGAAGATGGGCTGCCTGGCCAATTGAACATCATCTTGCCTACAATAGATGAGATGGAAGAAGACGACGATGATGGCATTGGAGTCGACGACGGGCAAGAGGACGGTGAGCCGGTTCTCAACCGGAGAGACGTGGAGCTTCTTGAACGGATGCACCTACCCGATGTAGAGGAGCCGAGCGGTCCACCTCCAGGCTACGTAGAAGATTGGTGGTTTAGTCGTGATAGCGATGATGATGATGATGCTGGTCCAAGTTATGATCCAAATGATGTAGACAACGGCTTTTGATGGTATGAACCATTTGTATGCCACTTTTGAACTTGTAATATTTTTGATGCAATATTTTCTATGAATCATTTGTATGCCACTTCTTAAGCTTGATTTGTTTTTTGTTGTACTGATATGAGTTTTTGCATGGTTCTTTTAGTTTGTTAATATTGCAATTTTTTATGAGTTTTATTTAAGCCTATTCATTACTATTGTGTTTTTACTTGTTCTAATCAACACATTCTTTTGTGATGACAGGTGATTGAGACATGGCGGGGGGGAAGGAGAAGCCGAGCGCCAAGGAAAAGCGGCTTGCGGCGAGGAAGAGTGTCGCCAAGGAGAAGCGGCTCGCGGCGAAGAAGCCGGTCGCCAAGGTTGGCACTGTTGCCAATCTATACGCGAAGTCCGCTGATGGGTCTTCCACGCTCATTGGAAGAAAGCGTGACCGGGTGGCTGCGAAGGAGACCACCACTTGGCGTGGCAGACCTTCGGGATCCACCTAGGCGCCCCGGGGTAATAAGCACCCTCGGGCTCGCTTGAGTAGTCCCGTGCCCTCGGCTTCGTCTTCTGAGTCAGAGGAGGAGGAGGAGGAGGAGCGGCCCGTGGAGCCCGAGGTGGAGGAGGAGGAGGAGCACCACCAGGAGAGTGATGATGACTACCACGACCGGCGCTCGGGGGAGTCAGAGTCAGAGGAGGAGGAGCACCAGGAGAGTGAGGAGGAGGATGAGGATGCCGTGGCGGAGGAGGATCTGTTGACAGCTCATCCACTACCGTTGGTCGGCATTTTTTTTTTGAATATAAGGACTGTAAGGGCAAGCCCCCACAGTATTTTATTGAATAGAAAAACAACCAGCCAACCAAGTATCAGTCCAGCACTTTACATACTTACAAGATAAAGGAAAAAGAATATACAAAAAACTGAAACTATAAGAGAGTGTCAATCCATGATGACAAAACTTGAACATGCTTCTCCTTCACCCTATGCATATGCAGGGTGATATCATTGATAAATCTTCTTCTCCACCCCCTAAAAGAGGGCAATATATTTTGAAATATAGCTTCATTACGTTGCTTCCAGATATTCCACAAGGCCAGAATCACCACCTCCGCAAAGAAAGGTTTTTGGAACTGCTGCCTCGCTCTCCTGAAAACCTGTTCAAAGGAGTCTCCATCCTCCCACTTAATCTGTAGATAGTTCCAAACACGCACACTGAAGTTACAGTGAAAGAACAGGTGCATCCAATCCTCAACTGTGTTCGTCGGGCATAAAACACAGTGAAAGACATCCGTAACATTCCAGTGTCTTCTTCGCAGCATATCCCGAGTATTCAGACGATCACTAACCAATAACCAAGCAAACACTTTCAACCGTAGCAGCACCTTACTTTCCCAGATCCAAGAGTATACCTTACTAGCCTGAATGTCACGGAAGCAATAGAAATAGTACTTCCGTGAAGAATAAGTTCCATTCCTCCAAATCGTTGTCCACTCATCAGCCACTGCATAATCTAAAGCAACACCATCCAATCTTTGGGTCAACTCCAAGTACTCCTCATAAGCCTGCTGCGATAAGGGGAGAGCAAATGCTTGGGATATATCATCCAACGAAAGCATTTGTTTAACCGAGCTTGAGGGATCCAACGCAAAAGAGAACAGTCTCGGGTAAGAATCTCGCAACCTCTGACCATGCCAATTATTCGACCAGAAAAGAGCAGTGTCACCACAGCCAACTTTAACTGTACAAAATTCCTGATAAATTGGAGCCAACTTCATGATATCTTTCCACCAAAAGGAACCACAAAGATTAGCTGCTTGTGGAACTCCATCCGGGTAATGCCTCCAGACCAGGTGAACCCAAGGTAAATCCTCCTTGTTAAAGAATTTATGCAGATGTTTAAGCAGTAGTCCCTGATTCTGCTTCTGGAAGTCCATAATGCCCAAGCCTCCACTAAGCTTGGGTTTGCATATCATGTCCAAAGAAGCCAACGACTGCTTCTTGGAGTCAGGGTTATTACCCCTCCACAAACATTGTCGAATGATTCTATATATCTGCTTGATAATACCAGCCGGTATGTCCAGTGAACACAAGAAATAGGTCGACATGGACGAAAGACATGAACCAATCAGCTGCAACCGACCACCATAAGCAAGGAAGGATGAACTGGCTGTCAGTCTTCTCTCCATTTTAGTGACTAGCGGCATAATGTCAATAATCCGAGGTCTAGTGGTCCCCATCGGCAGTCCTAAATAGGTAAACGGAAACGTGCCAACCACACAACCAAAGCTAGCAGCTAACTGCTGAACAGTTTCATCCGAGACATTAACAGGCAACATACAGGACTTGTGGAAGTTAATAGTCAAGCCAGTGGACTTACTGAAATCCTGTAGTGCACTTTTAAGAACCATCAACTGTGTAGAATCCGCTTCCAAAATTAACAGAGTGTCATCAGCATATTGAACCACTGGAAAATCCTCATCTCCAATCTCAATCGGCAATTTCAAAAGGCCCCTGTTCTTGAGATCATTAATCACATATTGAAGAATTTCAGCCCCTAGCACAAACAACAAAGGTGACAGAGGGTCCCCCTGGCGAACCCCTCGTCGACACTTGAATTTCCGGCCTGGCACCCCATTAATCAAAACAGAGGAAGTACCAGTCTCCAACAAAATCTTAACCCAGTAAATAAAAACCTCCGGAAACCCCAGATGTCTCAGAACTTGATAGATAGCATCATGTTCAATAGAATCAAAAGCCTTCTCAAAGTCTAGCTTAAGCAGGACAATGGGCTTCTTAGACGCCTTACACTGATATAGATACTCAAAGGACCAGGCCAGACAGTCATGAATAGACTTACCCTTTATAAACCCATACTGATTTTTATGAATACAGTCCAAAATCCTCCTCTGCAGTCTATCAGCTACCATTTTAGTGAGGAACTTCAAGCAAGTATTAGTCAGAGAAATCGGCCTGTAGTCATTAATCTGCTCTGGAGATGGCTTTTTTGGCACCAGTGTTATGAAAGAGGAATTAATATTCTCTAGCTGGATACTCTGTTGATGAAAAGCAGAAGCCAAAGCATAGAAATCAGACTTTATTATGTCCCAGCATTTCTTCAAAAACATACCATTGAAACCATCCGGTCCTGGTGCCTTATCCACCGGCATGTACTTAATCATATCATCCATCTCTTTAATAGTAAATTCTGCCACTAACTCACTCAAATTATCCACTGGGCTTACCAGAGAGGCCAGATCAAAGAGCATCTGAATACCTTGTGACGTGCCCATCCTTTGCTTGTAACAGTCCCAAGCAACTGCAGCCATTTGATCATGATCCGTGACAATGTGCCCATCCGGCAGTGCTAGACTCGAAATGGAATTACGTCTATATCGCTCAGTTGCCATGGCATGAAAAAACTTCGAATTTTCCTCTCCCAATTTCATCCACCGAATAGTGCATCTTTTCCTCCAATACTGATACTGACATTTCAAGAGCTTAATATAGTGAAGCTTAACAATTTTCCGAAAATTCGCCTCAGGAGTAAAAAGAACTCTCTCTTCCTCCAGCGCATCAAAATATAGGATCACCAGACTACATTTATAAATCAGAGATTTCAATTTTGATAAACCCATCTTCCACTTCCTCAAAGCCACCGTTAGTCTCTTCATTTTTTCAGTCAGAATCGCAGAAGGAGCAACAGCTCTAGTTGGTTTGTTCCATTCCTCAGTGACACAATCATAGAAGCCTGGTTGGTGCACCCAAAATTTTTCAAATCTAAAAAGATTAGCCTTGGGAATTACTGTGTCAATGCTAATTAAGCAAGGAACATGATCCGAAGTAGGGCGAGCCATAACTGACACCACAGTATTAGGATAAATCGAGGTCCAACTCGGAGTTGTAAAGAACCAATCTAACTGCTCAAGTAGTGGGTTTTCCTGCATGTTGGACCAAGTATACGACCTCCCTTTTAAGGGCAACTCCAACAGGCCTAAATGATCAATCACCTCATTGAAGATAAACATGTCATTCACGTCTCCTCCCGGCCTGCTCCTATTATCTTGAGCTCTGATAAAGTTAAAGTCCCCCATGAATAACCACAATTCATCATTCGGAATTACTAAATCATATAACCACTGAACAAACAGATCCCTCTGCTCCCCCTCACACGGGCCATAGACAACCACCAAATTCCATTTTTGTTGCGAGTGAGCTGATGTAAAGGATAGAATTATTCCAAAGCGTTGTACTTCCACCAGAACCCCATCAAAAATACTCGATTTCCAGACCACCAGAATACCACCCGAAGCACCCACAGAAGGTGAGAAGGCAAAATTATCAAACTGACGAGGGCAGCATTTCTTTATGAAATTTCTGTCAAATGATTCCTTTTTTGTTTCCTGAATACAAGCCATCGCACAACCACTCTCAACAATTTTATTGTAAAGTGCCAACTGTTTATCATCAGCATTCAAACCTCGAATATTCCAACAGAGTATTTTCCAAACCATAGCACTAATGTTGTAATCCATACGTAACAATAAAGGTGCAGCAACATAAACTGTGACACAACCAGGCACACAGACGACATGACTCGAAGTTCATTACAACCAACACAAGCAGACCAAATTTAAGATACCGAATATGAATAGGGTCATATTCACCCCTAGAAAATCTCAGAAACACACTAATCATCGGAAACCACCTTCTTTGCTTGATCCACCTCTGGGGCATTAAGCTTCTCCGTGGTCATCTCTGCAGGATCGATCTCCAGAATCTTGCCAAGCTGCTGTAGAACACCCATAGGAGTAGGGGGGCGGACAGAAAAACGAGCACCTGTTTTCTTTGCCGTCCCCTCCGTCCCCTCCTTCCTGGCCTTCTTCCTCTGCTTCGGGGCACCTTGAACTGGCTGCGGCTTAAAACCATCAAGCTTGGTCTTGCTTCTAGTTACCACATGAGAAGTAGTGTTAACCAGAGGCACTGTTTTCTTGGAACGTGGACGAGGAAGAGCTTCAGACTGAAACACCATTGCATCAGGAACCATAGAAGCTTGTTCTTGCGTTGGGGGTACAGTTTCAATGTCAAAACCCCTGGTGACTGACAGAAAGCTCTACCCAAAGGGATATCAACATGGGGCTTAAAGGTAACAGATCCATCCTCAAAGGCAACAGCTGCAGAACGTTTGCCTCGAACCATAGACGCACCAGCTAGAACTCCAGTCTCAGCATCAGCAGAGGGGGCAGTAGGTGTCACCGAATTAGGAAAAGCAACATTATCAAAAACATCCAAAGCAGCATCAGAGACCTCATGATCATCTATAGCATCAATTCGGCATTCCGCGTGAGCATAAGCCCTACTTGCGAGGTCCTTCCTCGATGCCAGAGCGTGGGTCAAATGGCGTTCTTGACGTCACAGGGGATATGTAAGTGATGGTTGAAAATGTTGTTACCTTCCTGTTTAGTTATCTTTTCATCACAAACATTCTGACTTTTGTTTTCGGTATGTGCAGGTCATTCGCGTGGGTGGGCCCAAAGACGAAACGCTTACCTGCAGGCGTCCTTGGCCGTCTTATCAAGAAGCTTTACCCTGGCTTGATCGACCTCAAGAAGGATGGAGTCCCCACTGGTCAAAGGGTGCCTGCTTGGTCTTGGTCCCACTGGACGATGGTGCCGGACCCCACCTTCGGCCACCTCGGCATGCGGCTGGTTAATGAGTTCTGGGTAAGTAATTATGAGAACTTTACTACTTAATACCAAGAGTTTGGACTTCATCGTGCTAATTCCTTTGTCCTATACTCAATGATTGTAGGATTACTTCACACTTGTCGAAGGTGAAGGTAAAGCGGAGGCGGCACAGAAGGTGCTGATTAAAATGGCGAAGAAGCTCATCCCCGACCAGATGTACGAGGCGCGTGTTGGCTGCGTTGTCCAGTTCTATGCCGAGCAGATGCATAGGTCGATCACCAAAGAGATGGCCAGGCCCATACACCTGTCGAAAGCCCAGTACATGAAGGTAGCCACATATATTTTTCTATTATTCTCCACATAATCGATGACTAATTCTATATTGTTTTAAATAGGTGATTCCTGAGTGGCTAGCCGCCCAGAAGCCTTGCTACAAGAAAATTGTCGACAAGTGGGTCTCGGATGCATTCAAAAATCAGCACAAGGTGGCATCGGACCGGTGGAAATTGGTAGGCGAGCACGGAGTCCACCGTCAAGGCCCCCTCACACTCGACGGTGTTATTGCAAACAAGGTAATAAATTATATTTGTTCTTTCCATACAAGTTTTTATTTGTGTGCTATTCTTTTTAGTTTTCCTTTTGACCTCAATTGTGTTTTTCTTTTTTATGTGAATTAATTGTAGGAGGCAAAGGAGGGCCGGAAATTGACCAAGATGCAAGCATTCGTTGAGACCCGGAGGCCAAAGGATCCGGACCCGACTAAACCCTTGGAAGACCAGTGGATCACCACCACCGCGGGGCAACAGAAGGAGAGCTACTGCTCCAAGTTCAAGGAGATCTACGGTGAGACGTCCGATCCTTTGGCCGCTCCTTTCGACCCCAAGGTTGCTATGTTTGCGGGACAGGGTCGGCTGAATGGCCGGCCTTATATTGGCGGTGGTTCCTTCGAGTCATCGCGGGTAGGTTCACTTCCCGAGATGCGTGCTCGCCGTACAAGCTCAGCCCCCGAGATCGAGCGCCGCCCAAGGGTCGGACTTGGAGCCTTGGCTGCAATGGAGGTATGTCTGTTGTTTTTGAACCTACTTTTCCATTATTCTACATGTTTGCATTGCGATGACCGCTTCTTACATGGTTGCAATCTCGTAGGCCGAACTTGAGAAGGCTAGGAACAGCGGGAAGGAGGCTACGGAGAGGGCGCAGTCATCGGAACAGAGGGCGCAGGCAACCGAAGAAAAGGTGGTGCAAATGCATACATATCTGGCGGCGCTTGCGGCGGTAAGTGCTTCAATATTTCTTTCAACTAACCCATGTGCTTGAACTTTGCTAAGTTTAACTCGTCTTCGGTATGCAGAGGTTTCCCTCGGATCCGTCGCTTCCTCCTCTTCCTCCACTAGCCCCCCTCCAGTTGGTAAGTTGTCTTGAAACTAGCTCAGTAACAATTTATTTTGTTTTGCTTACTCGTCTAATGCGAATCTTTGTAGGAAAATCGATCGGCTGGATCCCACACTCCGGTGGATGGTGAAGGAGGAGGGAATGGTGGAGATGGGGCAGCAAGCCCTTCGTCGGCGCCATCGACCTCCAACAGGCCCGAGTGACGACTCTAGGTAAGCTCAAGGTCCCAAATACACTTCATTACCCACACTCCACATCCCACACCCAAAACTCTAATTTCTATATGTCAATACTTGCATACACATGTTTTGAAACTAATGCTTATAGTTTTCAAACTTGTAGGATTGCATCGACGAGGCCTTCGGTGACTTGAGGACTTGTGCTAGCTCGGATTGTGCCATTTTATGCTAGCTGTGAACTTGTGAACTTGAACTTGTGGTGTATATACTTTGTGAAACATTTGAACTAGTGTTTTGTGTGTATATATACTTGTGAACTTGTTGTGAGTGACATTGTGATGAATTTGAGTGATATTGTGATGATTCTGAGTGATATTGTGATGAAATTGGTATATTTGTGAATATTTTGTTTAAATGCAGGGTTTTCACAAAAAAACAGGGAAAATCTGGAATTTTTTGGTCATTTCGCCGAGTAAAACACTCGGCGAAGATCCCTTTGCCGAGAGGGGCACTCGGCGAAGAGGAGTTCCATCTCGGCGACGAGGTGTTCCCAGGACCAAATGGTCACCTGGGATTTTGCTTCACCGAGATGTCGTCTCGGCGAAGAAGCTTCCCAGGTGACCATTTTATGCGTGTTTGCCGAGCCTCATTCCAGCGCTAAAGCACTCGGCGAAATCGCCACTCGGCGAAATGCCACCTCGGCGAACCTGTCCACTCGGCGACCTGGATGCCCGGCGAAACGTGGGGATTGGTGTCGGCGACACGGCACTCGGCAAAGCACCACCTCG
This sequence comes from Puccinellia tenuiflora, assembly GCA_012064385.1. Lineage (NCBI taxonomy): Eukaryota > Viridiplantae > Streptophyta > Magnoliopsida > Poales > Poaceae > Puccinellia > Puccinellia tenuiflora. The sequence goes on from QRDG01000361.1 coordinate 622,278, forward strand.
GCGAAACGCGAGTCGGCCTCGGCGAAGATGGCACTCGGCGAACTCTAGCACACGGCGAATATAGCTCCCTCTCGGCGAAGAGGGCACTCGGCGAAGAAGTCTTCTCGGCGAAACTCTATACGGCACTCGGCGAATAACCATCTCGGCGAAGTTTGAAACTTTGCCGAGGCGTGCCTCGTGTCCACGTGGCTTTTTTTGCCGAGATGGCCAGAGACCAACTCGGCGAATGTCTGACACACGCCTGCCACACATCTGACAAGGGGCGGTCCGGATCGCCTTTTCTTCGCCGGGTGATCAGCAGAAACAGCTCGGCGAACGTTTGCCGAGATGTCCCGATGAAAAGCACTCGGCGAAGGGCTCTTCGCCGAGACGGTGCCGCCGAGTGCCAACCTCGGCAAAGCCTTCGCCGAGCTTGATTTCGGCCTTTGCCGAGTCTTTTGGCCACACGGCGAAGCAGTGTTTTCCCGTAGTGGATTAACTCCAGAAAGCTATATGGGGTCTAGAAAACACGACTATGACTCATGAGCAATCTGCAAGCACGACGTCTTAGGGACGATCCAATGGATTGCATAAGGCCATCAAGCCATCGACGAGCATGCCGGCGAGATCTGTCCGTCCCGTTCACAGCAAACATTCTTGGTTGAGTTGTTAAAATATTTTGTCTTGATTTGCATCGTATATGAGATGAATTTGACTAATATACGCAGATTGATTCATTACGTGTGCTGTCTCTGACTGATATTGAATATTAGGTTGAAGCTCTAGGTCATTGTTGTACGAATTTGTGGATTGGTCAGAGAGATTTGGACATTGAAGAAAAGGACAGCATGATGCTCTTTTTAATCGTCGTCCCTTTCTTTGAATTGAACATATATAAAACATTTAAGAATCGGCCATGCAAATACTATTGTTCCACCCAGGCATTAGTTTTGCTGAAAGTATATATCAGTTTATATTTTCGTAAAATGAGCTTACCAAGTACCTTTACTAGGTGCAGTAATATTTTTTTCCTGGATTAGTGATGCTAATGACCAGCACTAACTGAATTTGTTTTGTAGGTAGTGTTTAAACAAACAAAGACATATGTAGTTGATTTCACTACTTTAATTGGAAATCCAAGAACTGCATGAGTTATTCATAGGGGAGGATGTGACGGACGGCAGGGTGCCATGTGACGAGCGAGGCAGAGCGATTCCATATTGGACTCAACGTGAATTTTACAGGGTTTCGTTACAAGGAGCACATCCAGTGACTCTGGTTATTTGGACGGGACAATTGGCGGATATTTTCAACAGAGAATATAGAAACCTTTGTTTTCCAGTAATGTTTAGAGGTTGATCAGTCGTTGCTCCAAATAATTCAGTAATGGTTAGAGGTTGATCAATTGCTTCAAAGAAATTCATCATTATCATAATTGCTACCAAATCGGTGTACATATCAAGTTTGGTTCTCCTCACAACATAACTTTTTGTGGAAGGCTGAACGTACTTATTCAAGAACTTCTAATCAACCTTTTGTAGTTTCTGTTCCGTGTGCAGATAATTTAGTCTCTCTTCCAATTACACATGTAAGATGAACTTGAAGGAAATTCTTCAGATTTTGTTGGTGAGATTGCATCAGCAAAGATGTTCCCAATTTGTATTGCTTGCATTAAGTATTTTTTTCACATTTTAATTTGTGGCATAACAACATAACTGTAAGGAATTAACCAAGGAAATAGATTTGAATGACAGAAGAAAGTACAATACTTAAAGGAGTTGATGATGTTGCACCGTCTTGGTTACTAAGAGATGCATGTACAAGATGTTTTTTAAGTATTTGTCATGTCATATTACTTGATGTGGAACTCTTAAGATTAAAGAAACCAAACCTGTGCCTATAATACAAGATGCATAATATTAGACTATTTGTTCCATAGACTCGCCAATGCCCTGAGTATTTTGGCAGTCACTATATTCTCCACTAGCATGTCAGTTTTGCTTTTTTATTATATTATATTCAATGTTCACTGTAAATAGAATTTCTTCAATCCTCAAAAATGCAGATCTCTGTCCGTGTTATTGGAACTAGAGAAGCTCTGGTATTACCATAGGAGGGATGATCACATCAAGTATGGAACCTTTTTACTCAAATATTTCTCATAGATTTCTAATGATGTCGTGGTTCAAGGATACATTTAATTTTTTAGGACGTCATAAAATGCATGTGACAAGTTCATATATGCACATGATTATGTATGACATAAATACATCCGTTAGTTGTAGAAAATACCGAAGACATCACCATAGTATTAAAGAAAAATCTAAAAGTGTAATCATTAATCAAATCTAAACAATCTATCCCACTGAGGTTTATATAAAAAATTCATGATAGAATGCATTATGGAACTGAAGTGAAATCTCCTATATTCCTAAGAAAACATTTGCATGGATGTTGGATGTTACTATATGAAACTACTATATGGTTTAGTATTTTCGTGGCCAAACAGATGGATCATGAATGCTGAAGTACAAATATTCTGGGAACTTCATAGGTTAGGAGAAAATGGAACATGCACTAAAGTTTGCACTTGCATCTGTGTTATCCACGAGGGCATACAACATTATTAACTTTACATGTGCATATTTAACATCATCTTTAAATCCAAAGCCATTTAGCCACAACATGATTAAAATTGTTATACACGATCGACAATGCACACAAACAATCTAATCAAACACTTATTATGATATGACTCTTTTTAGAACTAAATGTAAGGAAAAAATCATCAATCTAACTTCTTTTTTCCGTACATTTTGATACCAATATACATATAAAACAAAAATACAAGTGCTAGCCCATGCATGTGCATGGGTTGATGACTAGGAGCACAATAAGATGGTCGCTACAAAAGTTGTGCAACACAAATTGAATTATTTATGTATGTTAATGAGTCAGGTTCGAGGGTATGGCCGCAGTGGCATGACAAGTGATCTCACCATTAACGACCTTGGTTGTTCATGTTTGGGAGGTAGCCCAAGGCTGTTTGTTTTCTCTCCATTTCATATAATATTTGGCTTGCCAAATGTTTCTCACTTTTAGTACGTTCCATTCAGTTTTGATGCAGTAGTCAACAATGTATTAGTTATCCAAACCTTGCCCCGTACACAGAAGCACCGAGTTTAATTTTCTCATAACATATTGTCACACTTATCTTCTCAACATTAAATTAGTGAATAAGTCTAATTGTTTACTCGGTGTAGGAATATTCTTGCAACTCATTTCACAAACTCAAGTAAGAATAATTATTATTTTAGTACATGTACTATCATATATGTATTCTAGGCAAGAATTAATGGAATCGATCTAGACCACGACGAGAATTTCCATATCTTCAAACAAGTTTCAACCTTTAGTCATCGATATCGTACTAGAGCGGACGAAGAATAGAAAATTCCTCAAAAATATGAAGAACACATGCATTAAGATTATTAACTAAAATTGGCCAGTAATAATATGATAGGTTCAATCACCATCGAACACCTTCAATAAGTATTTAATTTTCTTATTTAAGTTGTATGAAATGTTATCATCAATACGTTATATAGAAAAACACCTTTAACATGTATCTAATAAGGTTTTTTCTTATTTAATTTCTATGAAATGTTCTAATCATTACATTATTTCAATTTAAATATTGTACTTCACATCTATAGAAGCATAAAGAAAAATAAATAAAGAAAATGAATGAAATGGAAAAGGAATTCAAAATTAGGTATATGTAAAACTCATCAACATCTAGCCGCGCAAATGCGCGGGTAACTCCGCTAGTTAGTATTAATGGGAGTAACACAATCATAATCATCATTGTAATCATCATAAATAGGAGGAATATCATAATCATAATAAACTTTTTCCTCAATAGTAGGTGGACTGAAAATATCACATTCATCATTATAATCATCATATATAGGAGGCATAGTATCATCAAAGCAAATTTCCTCCTTCCAGCTTGGGGGACTAAAAAGATCATATTCATCAAAACCGGCATCCCCAAGCTTGCAATTTTCCATAGCATTAGCAACAATGGCATTCAAAGAAATCATACTAATAACATTGCTACTAGCATGATTGTTATGCAAATAAAGTTCCATAGGTTTTTTTAATTTTCTCTTCAAAAGCATCATGACCAATTTCAAGATAAAGTTTATAAAGCTCTCTCATTTTTTTGTTGTTTTCCATTAAGCCTAACTAGTGAAATAAAAACAAGAAACAAAAAGATTTAATTGCAAGATCTAAAGAAGATACCTTCAAGCGCTCACCTCCCCGGCAACGGCGCCAGAAATTAGCTTAGTTGTCGGTGGATGTGAGTGCCGTTTACCTTACCTCCCCGGCAACGGCGCCAGAAATTAGCTTGATGTCTACTACACACTTCTATTCTTGTAGACTTGTTGGGCCTCCAAGCGCAGAGGTTTGTAGGACAGCGGCAAATTTCCCTTAAGTGAGTAACCCAAGGTTTATCGAATCCACGGGAGGTAGAGGTCAAAGATATACCTCTCAAGCAACCCTGCAATTAAGATACAAGAAGTCTCTTGTGTCCCAAACACACCTAATACAATTGTCAGTTGTATAGGTGCACTAGTTCGGCGAAGAGATGGTAAAATGCTAGTGATATGAATGGTAAAAGGTGATTTTGTAATTCTGTAATAAAAATGGCAGCAAGCAAACGAGTGACAAAAGTGACTAAAAACGGTGTATCAATACTTGGAAACAAGGCCTATGCTTCATACTTTCACTAGTGACTACTCTCAACATCATTAACATAATTAAACACATGATAGTTCCCACAAAAATACATGCGTGGTAGACGTTACTCGGAGATCATTCTTTTGTGGATCAAATAGGATGAGAATTGCGTAGGGCTACGAAAAGCACACCTTAAAGTTCGTATTCCACATCTATGGACACTTCATGCTGTCACTATCCGCATCCAAAGATAGTGCTAACAAACACCACAACCTATTTCCTGAATAGTCTCTTTCTTCAATAACACAAGCATCAAGAAACCCCATGATCTATTCAATCCAACAAATAAATAACAAACTCATGATGAAGATCCTTCCAATCTATTATCCATAGAGTCACACACGGCACCCATCCTGTCACCGAGGTACCATGATCACAACGGTGGTTCCGGAAATTGTACTAAATAACACCACTTGAGCAACATCATATCCATTACACATAGGGAAACATCATGTATTCAACTACACTAACAAAGCTCATGATCACAACGAAGATCACATCATGGGAGAGAGAGATAACAACATAGCTACTTGTATTAGCCCCAGCCCCGGTGAGGGACTACTCCCTCCTCATCGCGGGAAGCAGCGGTGTCGATGGAGATGGCTCCGGCGGTCGATCCCCCCTCCGGCAGGGTGCCAGAATAGGATCAATCTGACCCCCGAAACTTGTTGGCGATGGCGGCGGAGCTTTGTTGCGTATTTGGGAAAATCCTTCGGGGGTTAGGGTTTTTTCGTCGGGGATGATTTTATAGGCGTCGGAGGCGGCCGAGGGTTGCCCCACAGGGTAGGGGCGGGTCCCACCCACGGGTGGGCCCTAGGCCGCTGCAGGGGGCCGTCCCTGGCCTGTGTGGGTCCCCTGGAGTCGCCCTTCTGGCTCACTTCCTCGTTTCTTCAATAAAAAATCGTCGTAAATTTTCATCCAATTCCAAGAATATTTCCAGAAGTAACTTTCTGCAACAAAATCAGCACAAAAACAGGGAACTGGCACTGGGCATCTTGTCAATAGGTTAGTCCAATAAAATGTCTTAAAATGATATAACAAGATGGCAAAAACATGTGATAATGACATAAAACAAGAATGGATCACTCAAAAATTACAGATACGTTTGAGACGTATCAGTGCCGTGCACGGGGACTGGCCCGCGAGGTAGAGCTCATTGTCGTACTTGGGCTTATGCTTGTGGCTCAGGCCCGGCATAGGCAGCGTGTCCTAGCCCCCGCTCGCGTGGTACGCAGGAAAAACTATAAAAGACGTGAAGCCAACGGTGGAGCGTTAGCAAGAAAAACTCGTCAAGCAGAGTTGCATAGAAAGACGTGCAAAGCCTGGCTTGCCGTCCGCTTGGCTTCCACTTTGTCAGCGGGAATCCTGGCAGCTAGCATTTACTCCCTTGCGTGTCATGCCGGTGAAGAGGCCGCGACGACGGGATACGACGAGACATGCCACGGGCGCAGGCGAATCCTGGGTGGCGGGCGGGCCCCACCACACTTATTGCGCCGGTGGTTGGGAGACGAGCGGGCGCCGGCATTTCTTCTCCAATAATTCCGTCCTACCACTCCGGTAGTATAAAAAGGGAGCGATGGGGGCAAAAGGAGGCACCAGAGCGCCTCTCCTTTCCCCCGAGTCTTGTGTCTCCATCTTGCTGCTTTGTTGGCGTAGAAAAAGGCAGCCCATGGCAGCAATCATGCAGAGTGGCGGACATGGTGGCGGTGGCGAGGCCGCCATTGCTGATGAAGGCGGCGGCCTCGAGGGTCCCTCGGCGGACTTCTAGTCAACCGGAGCCGCCCACAATCCAAAGCAGGCCGTCGCTGCCTCGTCTTCCATAGTTGTCGACAAGGTCGGCGGCGCCGGCCCTTCCGGTCTAGTTGGAGGGGCACTGTAGACGAGGGAAGCGTGCTTCCCCTCCTCTTGGCTCAACGAGGTGGTGGGGTGTGCCGCTGCACCCGCTCACGTGCCGGCGGCACGGCCACGGAGGTGGTGGAAAGCACCTTGGCTTCCCCGACGAGTTGCCCATGAGGGCGCACGGGAGAGGCTGGAGATGTTGTCGTCGCTCCACCACGGCGCCGGCATCGTGCTTCTTCGTCGGAGTGCCAGGAGAGGTTGCCGACGTGAGCACTGTTCCCTCCCTCTAGCCGGCTCACCATGAACTTGAAGAGGTCTCGGAGCTATTGCCTGCGGTCTTGATCTGCTCCTGCCTCCACGCCGCAAAGGTGAAGAGCCGAGACCTGCAAGCCTGGAGGCGCGTGATATGTGTCAAACGTATCTATAATTTTTGATTGATCCATGCTAGTTTTGTGATGTTGTCACATGTTTTTATTATCGTATTAATCATTTTTATGCATTTTTCGGACTAACCTATTGCGCGATGCCCAGTGCCAGTTTCCTGTTTTTGTATTTCAGAAAATCCACCGAAGGAAATATCGTCGGATTGAGCTCAAAATGTATGGAGATTTTTTATGCGACGGAAGACACCAAAAGACCAAAGGGCAGCCCTGGGGCCACCCACAGGGCAGGGATGGCCTCCTGCGGCGGCCCGCCCTTGGCCCACGGGTGGGACCCGCCCCTGCTCCTGGTGGGTCCCCTCGGGCCCCTCCGACGCCTATGAAATCCCTAAAACCCTAAAAACGATGGGGCGGCCATTATTTTCTAGAAAAGTCATCCCAAGGCGCCGTAAACTAAAACCCTTGTTCGGGGGTGATTCTGAAGCAGATCCCGGCACTCTGCCAGAGGGGAGATCGATCCCGGAGGGCTCTTCATCGCCATGCCTTCCTCCAGGATGATTTGTGAGTAGTCCCACCTTGGAACTTGGTTCCATCGCAGTAGCTAGATGGTAGTCTCTCTCTCTTGTGCTTCATGTCTTATGATCTTGTGAGCTGCCTAACATGATCAAGATCGATTATTGTAATGCTATGTGATGTGTTTGCTGGGATCCAATGGATTATAAAGTTATGATCAGCTTGTGCATGATTCTTATATGTTGATTTATGTTCTTCCATGCTCTCCGTTGTGCGTAGTTACTTTGGCCAAGTGATTGTGTGTATCTCCAAGAGAGAGTATTTATGCTAGATAGTGGGTTCATGCCCCCTTTTGTTCCTGGGCACGAGTGACAGAAACGTCTAAGGGCGAGGGTGTGCTGTTGCTACTAAGGGTAAAACAGGGGTGTTAAAGTCTATTTTGATATTTAATATTGCTTACTTCATGCGCTTTACTTAATGCAAATGTCTGTTGCTTGCAACTTAATACCGATGGTTGACAGGCTGGATAGGGATCCCACTGTGGACTTATTAGACAAAGATGAAGTTGGACTCAACGGTCTTTGTTCATTGTCGTGAGGCCTACTTAATTATTATCATATTCTCTTTGTCATAGCTAGATTAAGTTTGTGTTATAATCTTGTCAATTGCCCAGCTGTAATTTGTTTACCCATCATATGAATGTTCTATTTACTCGAGAGAATCCAATAGTAAACCCATGGCCCCCGGTCCATCTTTTTACATTGATTGCAACCTTTATTCATCACTTTTCACCATCATTACTCCTCTGGTCCATTTTCATAATTCATCTATTTCACTATACAATTAACCGCTTTGTTTTCTACGAGACCGGAAAGATTGACAACCTTTCCGCCGTTGGGGGCAAAGTATTTTGGTTGAGTGTGTGCAGGTCCACGTCTGTTGAAGATTAAGCACCAGATATCTTCAACATTCACTTTGTTATTGATTTCAAGGTCCTACTGGTTCGATAAACCTCGGTTCGTTATCGAGGGAAAACTGCTGCTTGCTACATCTCTGCCTTCGCTTGGGGCACCACCCAATCTTCATCAGTAGCAATCAAGCTCTTTTCTGGCACCGTTGCCGGGGATCTTGGAGGTACAGCAAGGGGAGTCACACACTCTCAATCACTTTACTTTTTTTTTGTCTTGCTTGTTTTATTTCTCGTTAGCTTATTTTTCCTGTTGCAAAATTTTAAAACCCAAAAAAATTAGTGTAATCTTTATTCCTGTCTTGTTATTTTATTTTATCATTATGTCTTCCACTGAAAACACCAAGTTGTGTGACTTTACTAGCACTAATAACAATGATTTCATATGCTCTCCAATTGCTCCACCTGCTACTAAAGCGGAATCTTATGAAATTAAGCCTGCCTTGTTAAATCTTGTTATGAAAGAGCAATTTTCTGGTGCTAGTACTGATGATGCCGCCTCTCATTTAAATAACTTTGTTGAGTTATGTGATATGCGAAAGTATAAAGAGGTAGAAAGTGACATCATAAAATTAAAGCTTTTCACTTTCTCTTTGAGAGGGAGAGCAAAAGAATGGTTATTGTCTTTGCCTAGAAATAGCATTGATTCTTGGATTAAATGCAAAGTTGCTTTTATTGGAAAATATTATCCACCTGCTAAAATCATAAAATTAAGGAGTAACATTATGAACTTTAGACAATTTGATAATAAACATGTTGCTCAAGCTTGGGAGAGAATGAAATTTATGGTTAAAAATTGTCCCACGCATGGATTAACTATGTGGATGTTGATGCATGTAAAATGCATACATGAACTTTGCATTATAATACTCATATTTCTATAATTTTTGCATCATATAAGGGTTATATCGTTGTTTTATAATGATTTTGGGAAGATTTCATAGTTTTCCTATTTTTCTGGAACTAACCCTGCACTGGTAGAAAACCCTATTTTCTATATTTTGATGTTTCAGGGAACCAAACGACGTCCAAATGACCTGAAAATTTACGAGTATCAGTTTTTGGAAGTAACAAAGCGTAGGAGAGAAGGAAGCGAACAAACGGAGGCCCGAGGGCCAGAAGAGGGTGGCCCACGTGGCCAGATTCCTTGGTCGCTTGGGACCCACCATTTGGGGCCTCGAGGCTCCGTTGCCGTCGATCTTTTCTCCAGAACCTTCGTCTTGACCTAAAACTGATTATAAAAATAGTCCCCGAAACCCTTCGGAAGGGAGGCCGCCGAAAACACAGAAACACCGAAACAGAGATCTGGAGCTGTAGATTGGAGGGGGAAAACTCCGGCAGAGCGCTGCTGGCGTGGTCTCCATCTCCCCCAACGACATCTCCACCATTTCCATGATGAAGAGGGAGTAGTCCACCCCTGGACTATGGGTTTGTTGAAGTAACTTATGTATCTCTCCTCTCTCTCTTGAGCTTCACTAATTAGCACCGTATAAGTTGCCGAACATGATTACGGTCATCTATGTAATTCCTTTGTGGTGGATCTCTTTATGAGTTAATATATGTTTGAGATTGCAATTGTTTTGTTTCAGTTATGAAAGTAGATGCATATTATGTACCCCGTTCTTGTCTACTTGTTTTGATGAAGCATGTTTATGAGAGCGTGTGTGGGGGAACGCGTGCGTTAGTTGGAGTAACCAGGGGGTGGCTAGTGCGGTGAAAGTGAGAGAAGTTCCGCGATCCACTTGGGTATTTTTACCTTACTTTGTTGCCTCACTAGGGATAAAGAAAAATACCTTGCTACCGGAGGTGTGGGTGTGACCATTGCCACTTCTCCATGACTAGATCTAGCATGTTCTTATTTTAACTTCATGTCATAAGACTTAAAGCTATACTCTGATTTATCTTAATTACCGAGGTGCTAAGATTTAGTTGACATCTTGGTGGAGTATAAGAGAGATTAATAAACAAAAGAACTCTATGTTAGGACGTGATGCCCATATAATTAGTAACTTGTCATGAAACCTTTTTGTTGCAATCTCATATGTCAATTCTAGTGTTCCATTATCTATCACTTTATGAAAGAGAGAGTGCATTTGTGAAACCATGAACCCCGGTCCATTTTTAATCATAAGAAACACCTTTCCAACAACTTATAAGCATTTTCCATTTTCTGCCATTTAAAAATCCGAGAATACAAAAATACTTTTATATCTTGCATTCACAATACAAAACCCAAAAATATCATCCATCATTGTTTCCACCATCCTTGCATATTTATTTATCATCATTGCATATTTATTTCTTGTTTTGCATTTGTTATATTTTCATATCATTCTCACACCTTGTGCTTGAAAACCACTTGGTGAGGTTGACGGCACAAAACAATTTACTTTGTTTTGCAGGTTTTCAAGAGAAGGATAAAAAGATAAATCTTTTACTACCGATTCCACGAGAGTTCGATATTAAACCCTCGAGTCACCCCTCGTGCGGAAACCGTCTTTCCTATACTACACACTCTGCGCTTGGAGTCTCAACCTAAGCTAAGTTCAAGGCGATCAGATGGTTATCCAAACTTTTGATGCAGGTTTGAATTTTTCTTCAAGGAACCTCTTGGACTCGGAAGCGGGAGGCACCTTCATGTCCACAACATTAGGTGGAGAAACTAAGCTCTTAGATGAGATGATGACAAATTATTCACAATGGCATACCGAAAGAGCTCCAAGTGGTAAGAACGTAAATTCTGTCGAGGAAATTTCCTCTTTGAGTGATAAGGTTGATATGATTATGTCTATGCTTGCTACCAATCAGTCCCACATTGATCCTAATAATGTCCCACTTGCTTCATTAATTACCCAAGAAAAGGATCAAGTTGATGTTAATTTTCTTAATAGAAGTAACTTCAACAATAATGCTTACCGAAATAATTTTGGTAGTAACAACTATAAGACTTATCCTCCCAATAATGGAAACTCTTATGGCACTTCCTATAATAATTCTTATAATCCTAATAAGAATGTGTCCTCTGATCTTGAAAATGTTTTAAAAGAATTTATCACTTCGCAAAAAGCTTTCAACAAAACTGTCGAAGAGAAACTTGAAAAATTGGTTAGACTTGTCTCTAAAGTGGAAGATCTAGCTCATGATGTTGAAATTTTAAAAATTAGAACCACTCCTCTTCAAGACAAGCCTACTGAATCTTTAACTGCTATTTATATTCAAATTAATGAGAATGAAATGATGATGGCTCGCTTGAAAGCTAGGTGGGCTAGAGAGAAAGAAGAACCTAGAATTGTTGAAATGAATAGGAAAACTGTTAAAGTTCATACTATCCAAACTACTAATGAGGAACCTCCTAGCCTATTTAAAGATGATGAAATTGATTTTGATAATTGCAATCTTACTGAAGTCATAAAGTTCCTACACAAACTTGCTAAGTCACCGGATGCTAGTAAATTAAATATTGCCTTCACCAAACATATTACCGATGCTCTTATCAAGGCTAGGGAAGAAAAGCTTAAGCTAGAAACTTCTATTCCTAGAAAATTAGAAGATGGATGGGAACCCACTATTAAGATTAAAATAAATGACTATGATTGTAACGCTTTGTGTGATCTTGGTGCTAGTGTTTCTGTTATGCCTAAAAGTTTCTATGAAATGCTCAATTTAAATCCTTTGGAAGAGTGCTATTTAAATGTTCATCTTGCTGATTCTTCTAAGAAGAAACCTTTGGGTAGAGGTGATGATGTCCTTATTGTTGTTAATGATAACTATGTTCCTATTGATTTTATTGTTATGGACATTGAGTGTAATGCTTCTTGTCCTATTATTTTGGGGAGACCGTTTTTTAGAACCATTGGTGCCATTATTGATATGAAAGAGGGAAATATAAGATTTCAGTTCCCCTTGAGAAGAGGGATGGAGAACTTCCCTAGAAAGAGAAAAAAGCTTCCTTTTGAATCAATCATAAGGTCAAGCTATGCTCTTGATGTTGCAAAGGCCTCCAAAAAAACTTGATATTTGGCATTGCGCCTAGCTAAAAGGCGTTAAAGAAAAGCGCTTGTTGGGAGGCAACCCATCTTTTACTTTCAGTTTTCTTTTTACTTTTCTTGAGTCTTGAAGTTGTTGCCTCTGTAGAAACTTCATTGTATCCTTTTCTTTTGGTTTTTTGTGCCAAGTTTAGCCTCTAATGCATTGAAAGTGCGAGGTGTTGTTTTGCTGTCCAGAAACAGATTTCTGTCCTTCACTGTTCGAAAATCCAAAAAATATCTGAATTTTATATTTTTCTGAAATTTTTATACAGAAAGCCTGATACTTTTATATATCTTTCGTTAGTTTTAAGTTTTCTGATTTGAGCTACAAAAGTGCCTCGAAAAATTCGATCTTACAGACAGTTCAGATTTTGATAGATTCTGCTTTTATTTTGTTTTCGTCTCTTTACTATTGTCAAATATGATACTCTAGAGGTGGAGTGCCACATCGAGGATTAGTGAACAGTAGATAATGCCTAATAAATTTGTTTTGCAATTTTTCTTGAGTTGAACACATGTGCATTTTAATTTATGAGTGCTAACCCTCTAATCAGTTTATGAGAAGTTTTGTGTGAAGGGAGTTTTTAAGTTCCAAAGGAGAGGATAATGAAGAAATTGAAGATGGATCAGAGCTCAAGCTTGGGGATGCCCCATGGCACCCCCTCTGAATATCAAGAACTATCAAGCGTCAAAGCTTGGGGATGCCCAAGGCATCCCCTCTTCTTCATCGACTATCATGAGGTCGTCTTCGTTGAACTAAGTTTTTATCACTTTACATATTATGTGCTATACTTGGAGTGTCTTTTTAATTTCAGTTTTGTTTGTTTGTTTTCTGTTCATATGCTTGTTGGATCCTTGCTTTTTTTATATGGGAGAGAGACGCTCCACTTTTTTGTTTGAATACTCCTGTGCTTCACTTATATTTTGTTGGGTATTCTTAGCTACTGTTTGTTTGCTAGTAAGCTCTCGCTTTTAGCTTTTATCTTATTTAGAGCTGCTAGTAGTTGTTGTTAAACTCTCTTGTTCTTCACTTATATTTGTTGGAGAGTTGTTATTGATAAATTGCTTGAATTGTCAAAGTGACAAAATGCTATTCATGTGATAGTGGAATGAAACGAAAGCCTGCATAGTATTGTAGATCATTGTGTGGATACTTGATACTTCTCATTTGTTTTGAGATATTAAGATGAATGCATAAACTTGCTAGTTATTTTAGTGGAATTGATTAGTAAAGAAATACTTTTAAAAGCTTGAAACTGTGTGGTGTTTCGTAGTTGTTAATTCATTAAGCTAATCTTTCCATCAAAAGAATTGTTTGGTCAATAAGGGAGACGGTGTGGAGCTTTTATGGGTTATGATTAACTAATGTCTTATGTTACTCTATTACCGGTTAATATTAGTTGTTTGCTTCAAATGCCTTCTTTGCTAAGCCTAAAAATTCATACTGAGTGTATGGTTCACTCGTGCATCCAAATCCCAAAGCCAAACTATCTTGCCAGCTGAGTCCACCATATCTACCTATGCATGGTATTTCTTGCCATTCCAACTAAATTTGTCATGTGCTATCTTTAAAAATTCAAAATATTCCTTTTTGTGCCTTTGTTTTTAAGCTCACGAGGGAGCAGTAGAGAGCTAGATATAACTCGTAACGAGCAAGATCATTTCCCCCCTTTCACCCGGTGTCGATGGATTACGTATTCACTTGAATCAACCCGAGAGCAGCTTAAGCAAAAATATAAATATAACTCACCATTCTCCTCCGCGCAATGAAAATCTGAGAAATCAGCTCTAAACATTGGACAGTGGTGAAACCAAGGAGAAAGAGGAGCACACTCGCTTCTCTAAAAACCAGCTGCTCTCACAGGTCTAAAAGCCTTGCTTGTTATGGGGGACTAGATAGCTTCTCTGTTGTAAAGTCGTTGACGAAAGCATGCATGTCTCAAAATTGTTTTACTTCCGTTTCATAAAAATAAAAAGCTATAGCACATGACTAATCCCTGCTTCCCTCTGCGAAGGTCCTTTCTTTTACTTTTAATGTTGAGTCAGTTTTCCTCTTCCCTCTATCTCCACCAAAGCAAACATCTAGCATTGACCCTGGGTATCATTAATCATATTGCATTGTCAGATTAAACATGAATCTTTATATTGACTTTACCGTTGGAAGTTGAGGCTTTTTGCTAAACCTTACATCTTCTTTGTTTTGATTCTCAAACACTTTTGTCATGGAATTGTTACCTATGTGAATTAATCAAATATGTGGATCACATTGCTTTCATGTCTTTAACGTACTATTTATGAAAGGTTTTGCTTGAATGATTCAACTTGTTTATTTATTGCTTTCTTGCTATGAACTATAGACAATTGTTTTGTATCACTTCATTCACATCCTATGCTTTGCATTACTGTCTTGATCATGATTGTGGTGGTTGCATGTCTCATCAAAAATTATTTTGTTATCACTTACCTACTCGAGGACGAGTAGGAGTTAAGCTTGGGGATGCTGATGCGTGACAAACGTATCTATAATTTTTGATTGAGCCATGCTAGTTTTGTGATGTTGTCACATGTTTTTATTATCACATTAATCATTTTTATGCATTTTGTCGGACTAACCTATTGACAAGATGCCCAGTGCCAGTTTCCTGTTTTTGTATTTCAGAAAATTCACCACAGGAAATATCGTCGGATTGAGCTCAAAATTTACGGAGATTTTTTATGCGACGGAAGACACCAGAAGACCAAAGGGCAGCCCTGGGGGCCACCCACAGGGCAGGAACGGCCTCCTGCCGCGGCCCCCCTTGGCTCGCGGGTGGGACCCGCCCCTGCTCCTGGTGGGTCCCCTCGGCCCCCTCCGACGCCTATAAAAATCCCTAAAACCGTAAAAACGACGGGGCGGCCATTATTTTCCAGAAAAGTCATCCCGAGGCGCCGTCAACTCAAACCCTAGTTCGGGGGTGATTCTGAAGTAGATCCCGGCACTCTGCCGGATGGGAGATCGATCCCGGAAGGCTCTTCATCACCATGCCTTCCTCCAGGATGATTTGTGAGTAGTCCCACCTTGGACCTTGGGTCCATGGCACTAGCTAGATGGTAGTCTCTCTCTCTCTTGTGCTTCATGTCTTATGATCTTGTGAGCCGCCTAACATGATCAAGATCGATTATTGTAATGCTATGTGATGTGTTTGATGGGATCCGATGGATTATAAAGTTATGATCAGATTGTGCATGATTCTTATATGTTGATTTATGTTCTTGCATGCTCTCCGATGTGCGTAGTTACTTTGGCCAAGTGATTGTGTGTATCTGCAAGAGAGAGTATTTATGCTACATAGTGGGTTCATGCCCCCTTTTGTTCCTGGGCACGAGTGATAGAAATGTCTAAGGGCGAGGGTGTGCTGTTGCTACTAAGGGTAAAACAGAGGTGTTAAAGTCTATTTTCATATTTAATATTGCTTACTTCATGCGCTTTACTTAATGCAAATGTTTGTTGCTTGCAACTCAATACTGATTGGTGACAGGCTGGATAGCGATCCCACGGTGGACTTTTTAGACAAAGATGCAGTTGGACCCAACGGTCTTTGTTCATTGTCGTGAGGTCTAATTAAATATTATCATGTTCTCTTTGTCATAGCTAGATTAAGTTTGTGTTATAATCTTGTCAATTGCCCAGCTATAATTTGTTTACCCGTCATATGAATGTTCAATTTACTCGATAGACTCCACTAGTGAACCCATGGCCCCCGGTCCATCTTTTTACATTGATTGCAACCTTTATTCATCACTTTTCACCATCATTACTCCTCTGGTCCATTTTCATAATTCATCTCTTTCACTATACAATTAACCGCTTTGTTTTCTGCGAGACCGGAAAGATTGACAACCTTTCCGCCGTTGGGGGCAAAATATTTTGGTTGAGTGTGTGCAGGTCCACATCTGTTGAAGATTAAGCGCCAGAGATCTTCAACATTCACTTTTTTGTTGATTTCAATGTCCTACTGGTTCGAAAACCTCGGTTTGTTATCGAGGAAAAACTGCTGCTTGCTACATCTCCACCTTCGCTTGGGGCACCACCCAAGTCTTCATCAGTAGCAATCAGCACGCACGCGCTCTCGTCGGGACTTCCATGCCGCAGGGGCAAGGCGCCGGGACCTGCAAGCCCGAAGGTGCGGGTCTTTATCTTCGGGGTCCTCTGCTGGGTCCTCCCTTGTCGGGAAGAAGGACTGGGAGTCACCTCCGATGTCGGTGGCTGTGACCACACTCAGGGTCTTCTCGCGACGCCCTTGTAGTCTTCCCTGTTGTAAATTAGCGCCGAAGGCGTGTTGCAATGTGATTGATCTTAATGAAAGGACTCTTTGCCTCGTGCTTTATGAACTTGTCTTCTTGCTTGGCTTGATGCTTTGCTGTTGTTTACGACGATGGCGGCCCCGGGCCCCTGAGCTGCGTGTGTGGCGGCGGGAGTAGCCCCCGAGCCCCCGGGCCAACGAGCACTCGGTGCATGCCAGACGCCCCCGCAGGCCTCTCCTCCCGAGAGTCTGCTTGAGGAGCGTCCTTAGCGCGGAGCCCCCGGGCTGACGTGAGAGTGTCCCTACCAAGATCTGAGCCGCCGCAGGTATCATGACGGGCTTGGTGGTGCGGTGGTTAGACCGGTGCGGCTTTCCGGTGGAGGTTGGAGCGGTGGATATGGCGTGGCGGTGGGGCGACTCTTGCTGCCACGGGGAGTTCGCGTACGCCGTGGAGGAGGTGACGCGGGCTGCGCCGCCGGAGAGGTTGGAGATGCGGGCTCAGCGGCGGCAGTGCCGCAACCGTGCTTCGCCTGTGGAGGTGATGTGAGGTGCGCCTGTCCGTGGGCGCGCGTCCGCCGGCCCTCGCGAGGAGATCTGTCGAGGAGCCTCAACCCCTACCTAGCACGCCAAATGTCAGATTTGTGGGTTCCGATGGACCTATGTTCTTCCACGGGGTTGAGAGCTAGTCTTCCAACGAAATCTCTGCGAGGGCCGGAGCGAGCGGAGCAAGAACACACACAAGGTTTACCTAGGTTCAGGCCACCGTCGAGGTGTAAAACCGTACTCCTGCTTGTCTGGTTATATTACGGGTGTAAGTTGTTGGAGTTCTGAACCCTCCGAACCGGGAACCGGGAACCTTCTACAATGGAGGCAGTGAACGGCCTTTTATAGTGACCCGGGCCTCTTCCTCTTGGCGGGAAGGCCTACCACAAGTGGTCAAGAGAGGACAAAGGAGGTTGCGTGACTTCCTGACGTCGTCCCCCAGAGCTGGTCCCTCAACGGGAGCTTTAAACACCAAAGAGGGAAGGGTCCTCTCGTCCTTAGTCTGGTCTTACATCGTCCCAGTCGTTAAGCGTGCTGGATCTTGGTGATGTCGTGGAGCGGTCGGGGCCGCTGACAGCTGGATAGGGGACCATTGTTCCCATAGTCCCGACAATCACTTGTCATGGACAAGGAGTATATAGAGATATTTCTCGGTGGTATATAGGAATGATATTCAAGACCAACTTCACGAAAAATAAGCATACGACAAGTATAAGATTTAAACATAATGCTTAGATAGATAAATATTCTTGATACCTTCAAATATTGACGCGATCATGCAAAGCAACTATAAAAATTTGCTTGAAGCAATCGGTTCCCCAAAAAGATAGATGCGAATATATTTGGGGAAAACCGTACCAAGAATGTCCATCACAAACAAGATCCAAAAGAAAGACCAAATAGAAATACTAGATCAAATTGGAAATGGTTTGAGCAAAACATGCCACATGGGAATAAATAATTTACAATATCAACCACATTGGAAATGGTTTGAGCACAACCTCAAATGTTCACGTTTTCTAGGATTGTAATATGCACATAGCTTATTACTCCCCCATAACATGATAATTCGTTTCTTTCTAACAAGAGGCAAATAAAATCCAACTAGAGAAATTAATGGAAATTATAGAATTTGCATTTCTCACGAATATGACATATCACATAGAGACAAGATAATTTATTTATATCAATACTATGTGATGTGCATCATTGATTGCTACTTATGAAGAGTTGGGTGGTGCCCCAAGCGAAGGCGGAGATGTAGCAAGCAGCAGTTTCCCCTGAATAACGAACAGAGGTTTATCGAACCAGTAGGACCTTGAAATGAACAACAAAGTGAATGTTGAAGATCTCTGGCGCTTAATCTTCAATAGACGTGGACCTAAACACACTCAACCAAAATACTTTGCCCCCAACGGCGGAAAGGTTGTCAATCTTTCCGGTCTCCCAGTAAACAAAGTGGTTAATTGTATAGTGAAATAGATGAATTATGAAAATGGACCAGAGGAGTAATGATAGTGAAAAGTGATGAATAAAGGTTGCAATCAATGTAAAAAGATGGACCGGGGGCCATGGGTTCACTAGTGGAGTCTCTCGAGTAAATAGAACATTCATATGATGGGTAAACAAATTACAGCTGGGCAATTGACAAGATTATAACACAAACTTAATCTAGCTATGACAAAGAGAACATGATAATATTTAAGTAGGCATCACGAGAATGAACAAAGACCATTGAGTCCAACTGCATCTTTGTCTAAAAAGTCCACCGTGGGATCGCTATCCAGCCTGTCACCCATCGGTATTAAGTTGCAAGCAACAGACATTTGCATTAAGTAAAGCGCATGAAGTAAGCAATATTAAATATCAAAAAAGACTTTAACACCGCTGTTTTACCTTTAGTAGCAACAGCGCACCCTCGCCCTTAGACGTTTCTGTCACTCGTGCCCAGGAACAAAAGGGTGCATGAACCCACTATCTAGCATAAATACTCTCTCTTGGAGATACACACAATCACTTGGCCAAAGTAACTACGCACATCGGAGAGCATGCAAGAACATAAATCAACATATAAGAATCATGCACAATCTGATCATAACTTTATAATCATCGGAACCCAGCAAACACATCACATAGCATTACAATAATCGATCTTGATCATGTTAGGCGTCTCACAAGATCATAAGACATGAAGCACAAGAGAGAGAGACTACCATCTAGCTACTGCCATGGACCCAATGTCCAAGGTGGGACTACTCACAAATCATCACAGAGGAAGGCATGGTGATGAAGAGCCCTCCGGGATCGATCACGCCTCTGGCAGAGTGCCGGAATGTGCTTCAGAATCACCCCCGAGTTAGGGTTTGAGGGGACGGCGCCTCAGGATGATTTTTCTGGAAAATAATGGCCGCCCCCGTCGTTTTTAGGGTTTTTAGTATTTTATAGGCAT
Organism: Puccinellia tenuiflora; assembly: GCA_012064385.1. Taxonomy (NCBI): domain Eukaryota; kingdom Viridiplantae; phylum Streptophyta; class Magnoliopsida; order Poales; family Poaceae; genus Puccinellia; species Puccinellia tenuiflora. Next base: position 642,065 of record QRDG01000361.1, read on the forward strand.
CGGAGGGGGCCGAGGCGGTGCCTAGGGGGCAGGGGTGGGCCCCACCCGCGGGTCTAGGGGGGGCAGCGGTAGGCACCCGCCTGTGGCCCCTGGGTGGCCCCCCAGGTTGCTCTTCGGTCTCCGTCTTCGTCTTGGCGTAAAAATAATCTCCGTAAATTTTGGTCCAATTCCGAGAATATTTCCGGAAGTAAATTTCTAAAACACGAAAACAGCAAAAACATGGAACTGGCACTGGGCATCTTGTCAATAGGTTAGTCCAACAAAATGCATAAAAATGATGTGATATGATAATAGAAACATGTGACAACATCACAAAATTAGCATGGATCACTCAAAAATTATAGATACGTTTGACACGTATCAGCATCCCCAAGCTTAACTCCTACTCATCCTCAAGTAGGTAAGTGATAACAAAATAATTTTTTATGAGACATGCAACCAACATAATCTTGATTAAGATAGTAATGCAAATCACATGATGCGAATAAGGTGATCTAAAACAATTGTCTATAGTTGACATTAAGCAAACAATGATTAACAAATGCTAGCTAACAAATGCTAAAAACTTTTCATGAATAAGTGCGTTGGAGACATGGAACCATACATAAGGTTTAGAAAGAAGAATTGTAAATTATGTCTCCAATGTAAAGTATCAATCATTCTTCAAAGCACCTAATTAGTCATTCATGAAAATAGCCAAGCTCAAGTCAAGTGTCCTAATCGATCTACTTCACAAATCAACTGTTTCGAAGTCAACTCAACTAGTGCAAGTAAGAAGTGGCTTTGGCACCAAGATGTTATGGCAAAGAAAAGAATGATGGAGGTTTGGAAGGTAAAAAAGAAAGGCTCAAACAGTGGAGAAGGTAACCACAAGACAGAAGGAAATCCCGTAGTTGACACTGTATGAGGAGTAGTGATTGCCATGCAACGGATGAACATAGAGCTATAAGTGTATGAAATCTCTCCAATGGAACTAGTGGGGGTGCATCCAACTTGCTTGCTCATGAAGGCTGATCCTTGGAATATACAAGCCAAGTTCTATAACGTTAGTTCCCCACTTAGTTATACTACTAAAACAACATGAGAACTCTCTACAATGAAGTGTAGGTGCTACTAGCACAAGTGTGATGAAAAGGATAGTAGTGTTGCTCCCTCTCTCCTTTTCTATTTTTTTTGGAATTTGGGTGGCCTCCTTGGCTCTTTTAAATGCTCTCTCATTTGGCCTCCTTTGGACTCTTTTATTCTTCTCTTTTTTTTATACCTCACTGTAGGAGTAACACTCTATATTACAATTGGATCATCACACTTTTTGGTACTCATAAAATATAAGAATAATACATGATGTATAAAAGGAGATATGCATGATCGAGCGCAGTGTGGAAAAAATGTAGAACATGTGACAAGCCACGCAGCACACTAACTCAATGATCAAGCAAACTATATGGTAATGAAGAACGACATCAAGTCATGTAATGTAATGATGGATGTTACATGGCAATGTATCTCGGAACGGCTATGGAAATGCCGTGATAGGTAGGTATGGTGGCTGTTTTGAGGGAGATAGTTGGTTTATGTGTAGGAGAACGGGATGGAGTTCTCCCACGGAGTTGGATGTACTCGCAAAGTATGCACCAATCTCAATGTGAGAGAGGGCCTTGCGCAACACTGAAGAGGCTAGCAAAATATGGAAGTGGAAGTGCCAAAAAACCAAAACTTGCAATGCATTTCGTATATTATAAACAACTAGCAGTTTCAATGTTCCACAAATGGTTAGAGACACCCCGCGAGGGATCGTGGCGGTGACACAATTGCCCCATTGGCTTCCCCGACCGTTGCAGTAACTACCCACTTGGAACTTATTTTCAACTGAGCAGAATTCATGACACATTAGCATTGTTGACTTAGGTTGTTTAGTTCAGAAAAGTATGGCTCCACGCTTTACTAACACATCTCCACTAATCAGTTCGAACATCATTAGCCAACAAATTTTAACCATTAGTTATTTTAATGTCTCAAAATGATTGAAAAGTATCAAATTATCCACATAGTGATCTACAAGACTATGCAGGTTTTTTCTACTTCATACCACTACCACATGCATAACATTTTACCGATCTAACACATTAACCAAGCAACCGAAACAACTCTCTAACAAATATAAGTGAAGAACAAGAGAGTTTAATAACAACTACTAGCAGCTCTAAATAAGATAAAAGCTAAAAGCGACACCTTACTAGCAAACAAACAGTAGCTAAGAATACTCAACAAAATATAAGCGAAGCACAGGAGTATTCAAATTAAAAAGCGGAGCGTGTCTCTCTCCCACAAAAATAAAGCAAGGATCAAACAAGAATATGACCAGCAAAATAAAAAACAAAACTGAAAGTAAAAAGACTCTCCAAGTATAGAACATAATATGTAAAGTGATAAAAACTTAGCTCAACGAAGACGACCTCATGATAGTTGATGAAGAAGAGGGGATGCCTTGGGCATCCCCAAGCTTTGATGCTTGATAGTTCTTGATATTCAGAGGGGGTGCCACGGGGGCATCCCCAAGCTTGAGCTCTGATCCATCTTCAATTTTTTCATTATCCTCTCCTTTGGAACTTAAAAACTCCCTTCACACAAAACTTCTCATAAACTGATTAGAGTGATAGTGCTCATAAATTAAAATGCACATGTGTTCAACTCAAGACAAATTGAAAACAACTTTATTATGCATTAGCTACTGTTCAATAAGTCTCAATGTGGCACTCCACCTCTAGAGTATCACATTTACGATAGTAAAGAGATGAATACAAAATAAAAGCAGAATCTGTCAAAATCTGAACAATCTATAAAGATCGAATTTTTTGAGGCACTTCTATAGCTCAAATCAGAAAACTCAAAACTAACGAAAGATAGATAAAAGTATCAGGCTTGTTGTCTAAAAAGTTCAGAAAAAAATAAAATTCAGAGATTGTTTCTGGACAACAAAACAACACCTCGCACTTTCAATGCATTAGAGGCTAAACTTGGCACAAAAAAACCAAAAGAAAAAGATACAATGAAGTTGCTACAGAGGCAACAACTTCAAGACTCAAGAAAAGTAAAAATCAAACTGAAAGTAAAAGATGGGTTGCCTCCCAACAAGCGCTTTTCTTTAACGCCTTTTAGCTAGGCGCAATGCCAAATATCAAGTTTTTTCGGAGGCCTTTGCAACATCAAGAGCATAGCTTGACCTTATGATTGATTCAAAAGGAAGCTTTTTTCTCTTTCTAGGGAAGTGCTCCATCCCTCTTCTGAGGGGGAACTGAAATCTTATATTTCCCTCTTTCATATCAATAATGGCACCAACGGTTCTCAAAAACGGTCTCCCCAAAATAATAGGACAAGAAGCATTGCACTCAATGTCCATGACAATAAAATCAACGGGAACATAGTTATCATTAACAACAATAAGGACATCATCAACTCTACCCAAAGGTTTCTTTTTAGAAGAATCAGCAAGATGAACATTTAAATAGCACTCTTCCAAAGGATTTAAATTGAGCATATCATAGAAACTTTAGGCATAACAGAAACACTAGCACCAAGATCACACAAAGCATTACAATCAAAGTCATTTATTTTCATCTTAATAGTGGGTTCCCATCCATCTTCTAATTTTCTAGGAATAGAAGTTTATAGCTTAAGCTTTTCTTCCCTAGCCTTGATAAGAGCATCGGTAATATGTTTGGTGAAGGCAATATTTAATTTACTAGCATCCGGTGACTTAGCAAGTTTTTGTAGGAACCTTATGACTTCAGTAAGATTGCAATTATCAAAATCAATTTCATCATCTTTAAATAGGCTAGGAGGTTCCTCATTAGTAGTTTGGATAGTATAAACTTTAACAATTTTCCTATTCATTTCAGCAATTATAGCTTCTTCTTTCTCTCTAGCCCACTTAGCTTTCAAGCGAGCCATCATCCTTTCATTCTCATTAATTTGAATAGAAATAGCATTTAAAGACTCAGTAGGCTTTTCTTGGAGAGGAGTAGTTCTAATTTTTAAAATTTCAACATCATGAGCAAGATCTTCCACTTTAGAGACAAGTCTATCCAATATTTTAAGTTTCTCTTCGACAGTTTTGTTGAAAGCTTTTTGCGAAGTGATAAATTCTATTAAAACATTTTCAAGATCAGAGGACACATTCTTATTAGTCTTATAAGAATTACCATAGGAATTTCCATAAGAGTTGCCATTATTGGGAGGATAAGGCTTATAGTTGTTACTACCAAAATTATTTCGATAAGCATTATTGTTGAAGTTACTTCTATTAAGAAAATTAACATCAACTTGATCCTTTTCTTGGGAAATTAATGAAGCAAGTGGGACATTATTAGGATCAATATGGGACTGATTGGTAGCAAGCATAGACATAATCATATCAACCTTATCACTCAAAGAGGAAATTTCCTCGGTACAATTTACCTTCTTACCACTTGGAGCTCTTTCGGTATGCCATTGCGAATAATTTGTCATCATCTCATCCAAGAGTTTAGTTGCTGCACCTAATGTTGTGGACATGATGGTACCTCCCGCCACCGAGTCCAAGAGGTTCCTTGAAGAAAAATTCAAACCTGCATAAAAGGTTTGGATAACCATCCACATAGTTAATCCATGCGTGGGACAATTTTTAACCATAAATTTCATTATCTCCCAAGATTGAGCAACATGTTCATTATCAAATTGTCTAAAGTTCATAATGTTACTCCTTAATTGTATGATTTTAGCAGGTGGATAATATTTTCCAATAAAAGCATCTTTGCATTTAATCCAAGAATCAATGCTATTTCTAGGCAAAGACAATAACCATTCTTTTGCTCTCCCTCTCAAAGAGAAAGGGAAAAGCTTCATTTTTATGATGTCACTTTCTACCTCTTTATACTTTTGCATATCACATAACTCAACAAAGTTATTTAAATGAGAGGCGACATTATCAGTATTAGCACCAGAAAATTGCTCTTTCATAACAAGATTTAAAAAGTCAGGCTTAATTTCATAAGATTCCGCTTTAGTAGCGGGTGGAGCAATTGGAGAGCATATGAAATCATTGTTATTAGTGCTAGTAAAGTCACAAAACTTGGTGTTTTCAGTGGAAGACATAATGATAAAATAAAATAACAAGACAGGAGTAAAGTCTACACTAATTTTTTTGGGTTTTAAAATTTTGCAACAAGAAAAATAAGCTAACGAGAAATAAAACAAGAAAGACAAAAACAAAGTAAAGTGATTGAGTGTGTGAGACTCCCCTTGCTGTAGCTCCAAGATCCCCGGCAACGGCGCTAGAAAAGAGCTTGATTGCTACTGATGAAGAGTTGGGTGGTGCCCCAAGCGAAGGCGGAGATGTAGCAAGCAGCAGTTTTCCCTCGATAACGAACCGAGGTTTATCAAACCAGTAGGACCTTGAAATCAACAACAAAGTGAATGTTGAAGATCTATGGCGCTTAATCTTCAATAGACATGGACCTGCACACACTCAACCAAAATACTTTGCCCCCAATGGCAGAAAGGTTGTCAATCTTTCCGGTCTCGCAGAAAACAAAGCGGTTAATTGTATAGTGAAATAGATGAATTATGAAAATGGACCAGAGGAGTAATGATGGTGAAAAGTGATGAATAAAGGTTGCAATCAATGTAAAAAGATGGACCGGGGGCCATGGGTTCACTAGTGGAGTCTCTCGAGTAAATAGAACATTCATATGATGGGTAAACAAATTACAGCTGGGCAATTGACAAGATTATAACACAAACTTAATCTAGCTATGACAAAGAGAACATGATAATATTTAAGTAGGCATCACGACAATGAACAAAGACCGTTGAGTCCAACTGCATCTTTGTCTAAAAAGTCCACCGTGGAATCGCTATCCAGCCTGTGACCCATCGGTATTAAGTTGCAAGCAACAGACATCTGCATTAAGTAAAGCGCATGAAGTAAGCAATATAAAATATCAAAATAGACTTTAACACCGCTGTTTTACCCTTAGTAGCAACAGGACACCCTCGCCCTTAGACGTTTCTGTCACTCGTGCCCAGGAACAAAAGGGGGCATGAACCCACTATCTAGCATAAGTACTCTCTCTTGGAGATACACACAATCACTTGGCCAAAGTAACTACGCACATCGGAGAGCATGCAAGAACATAAATCAACATATAAGAATCATGCACAATCTGATCATAACTTTATAATCCATCGGATCCGAGCAAACACATCACATAGCATTACAATAATCGATCTTGATCATGTTAGGCGGCTCACATGATCATAAGACATGAAGCACAAGAGAGAGAGACTACCATCTAGCTACTGCCATGGACCCAAGGTCCAAGGTGGGACTACTCACAAATCATCCCGGAGGAAGGCATGGTGATGAAGATCCCTCCGGGATCGATCTCCCCTCCGGCAGAATGCCGGGATTTGCTTCAGAATCACCCCCGAATTAGGGTTTGAGGTGACGGCGCCTCGGGGTGACTTTTCTGGAAAATAATGGCCGCCCCCGTCGTTTTTAGGGTTTTTAGGATTTTATAGGCGTTGGAGGGAGCCGAGGCGGTGCCCAGGGGGCAGGGGCGGGCCCCACCCACGGGTCCAGGGAGGCCGCAGCAGGCACCCACTTGCGGCCCCTGGGTGGCCCCCCAGGTCGCCCTTCGGTCTCCGTCTTTGTCTTGGCGTAATAATAATGTCCGTAAATTTTGGTCCAATTCCTAGAATATTTCCAGAAGTAAATTTCTGAAACACAAAAACAGCAAAAACAGGGAACTGGCACTAGGCATCTTGTCAATAGGTTAGTCCAACAAAATGCATAAAAATGATGTGATATGATAATAGAAACATGTGACAACATCACAAAATTAGCATGGATCACTCAAAAATTATAGATACGTTTGAAACGTATCAATCATGAATACACATTTTTTGGATTGTGACATGCACAAAGCAAATCACTCACCCAAAATGGTATAGTCCATTAATCTCTTAAAGAGCCAAATAAAATCGACATAAGATCCAATAAGGCTCAACACAAAGTTTACACATACATGATTTCTCAAGATAAGCAAGAGAGAAGCACATCATATACAAGCACATGGTAGGAACAAAACTAACACATGCAAGGGGGCAAGTAACTTTCAATGTAAATAAGTTAAATACAAGTTACCGCAAGGAGGCACAATGGATATAAGATAGATATGTGATAATCCAATTGACTTGGCTTGAGGAAATATAACCAGGAAGATCCCTTAATTATTCAAAGGATAGCCAAGTCTCCAATGCCCTCCAACAACACCTATTGATCAAGTTTGAGCTTGTTGGTCCCCAACCAAGTTGGGTCCTAAGAGGTTAGTCATAATAGGCTTGGCAACCCAAATGGTTCTTTTATTGACACCACTTGAGTTCCCACATATTTGGCAAACACAGTGCCAACTCTATCCTTTCTAAATGAATAAGCATCATCAATTAAGATGGGGTTGGATAGGTTACCGATAGTGCATGAAGAAGCAAAATGACCTTTGCCACGACAAAGGTAGCAACATCGACTCTTCTCTTTCTTCTTAAAAGTCTCCTCAACTTGAGGAGCAATGGCTCGAGTCTTCTTATGAGGTGGCCTTTGTTCAACTCGTGGTTGAGAATGAGATTGAACAAGAGGCCGCTTCCCTAGTTGCTTCTCACTAAGAGGCTTCTTCTTCATTGGGCAAGATCTAACATGGTGCCCTTCAACTTTGCACTTGAAGCAAATAATCTTGGCTGAATCCTTCACTTTTTCTTGGCCCTTCTTCTTGTCAATCTTGGACTTGTTCTTGTTGTTGGAGTTGAATCCAATTCCACTCTTGTCATTGGGGGATTGTTGCACACTCAACATGTTGTCAAGTGTGGTCTTCCCTTCATGACGCTTTTCCAAGCCTTTCTTCAAAGAAGTGGCTTGAGCCTTGAGCTCATTTCTTTTCTCTACATGGTTAGTGACAACACAAGAGCTAGAGGAGGTAGATGCATCATTGTTAGAGCAAAAAGGCATAGAAAGTAATTCATCACAAGTTGTACCAACATTGTGAGTGGATGAACTACGAGGACTAGCACAAGGGAATATGGCATTTTTACTAGAGGTTGTGCCATTGTCCATATGAGGCTCACTGGATGTTACCTTGGTAGTGATGGCCTCAAGAGTTAACTTTAGACAAGCATGGGATTCTAGAAGATCATCATTTGAGCTAGAGAGCTTTTCATGACTTTCTTCCAATTTACCAAACTTGCTAGTTAACAACTCAAGTTGAGCCCTTAGCTCAACACTATCCTTCAAAATAGATGCTTTACAAGAAGTGGAGTTAGTAGCACACGCATCATTAACATTAGACATTGGAGAAGACAACTTGACACGCTCATCCATCAAGCTAGCATTTTTCTTTTTAGTGACTTTTTGTTTAGCATTAGCATGGTCAAGTTCTTTAATGAGTTTAGCAATTATTTCATTATGAGACTCCTCAATAGATTCGAGTTTCTCCTCAAGAGAAACCCGAGTCTCTTGTTCTTCCTCAAAAGCTTCCTTGAGATCCGCGACCTCTTACGCGTACTCATATTTGCCGCTATAACATTCATCAAGGTGAGTTTCCAAAGCCTCAATGGTAATCCCGCGCTCAACAAGGGTGCTCATGATTTCAATGAGGTTATCACGAGCATTTTTATTCTTTGAAAGAGCATTAAGAATCATTAGACCTTTCTTATGAAAGGATGCATCATTATCATTTTCTCCATCATCATCATCATTATTGTCATCATCATCACTAATTGAAGATTTAGCCATAAGGCAAAAGGTGGTTGATGAAGATGAACAAATAATAAAGGAACTAGTCAAGTTCACATCTTGTTCCATAGATAATTGGGTTTCCTATATTTTATTAATAGAACAAGAATTAGAGGGAACACAAGCATTTTTATCATGGCAACAAGGTAAGGCAAGCATATCATCATGAGATTTATGCAAGCAATTTTTAGATGATATGCAACGACTATCAGCACTAGCATGTATGACATTTGGAGTGCTAGAAGAGTTTAAGTCCAAAGATGAGGCATTGCAATAAGATAGAGATGAATTATCATCAACAATGTGCTCACCATCATTATTACAAAACCTATCACTACTCACCATTACATTAGTTTATGGCTTACCACATTTTGGTGAAGTAGACGAAGATGAGAACTCATCACGGCCGGTGGGAGAACAATCATCCTCAATAGTCATGGACTTGCCGTATTTATCTTCAAGCTTTGTCCACAACTCATGAGTGTTCCGGAAAGGCATGATTGACTCAAGAACTACATCGCTCAAAACACAAATAAGACCATTAGATGCTAGAGTATCGAGATAAGAGTTTTTCTCATCCTCTAAAGATAACTTTAGGGAATCCTTTGGATGGAGGAGAAAAACCCATATCTACAATTCTCTTTAGATTCGGGTCAATGTCCCTAAGAAGGTTAAGAATGCGAATTTTCCATACATCATAATTTGTGCCATTTAATATAAAAGTGGGATCATGCACTAATTCTCTAAATGACATCTTTACTCTCTAGGCGGTAAAGCCTAAAAATGAGAGCCCAGGCTCCGATACCAATTGAAAGGACAAGGATGTCACCTAGAGGGGGGGAATAGGTGATTTAAAACTTTTACGATTATGGCTTGATAAAAAATGTAGATCTAGATCTCCTCTCTCTTTTCCCTCTTAAAGGAGGCAAGAATCATGGAGGGATGGAGAGGGAGCAACCTCTCAAGAAAGTCAACAATGGAAGAGAGAGAGTGACAAAGGTTGGGTACCTATTGGGGAAGAAGGCCCCTAAATAGGTGCCCCAAAAATCAAACCGTTATGCTCAAAATCTGCCCAGATCCGTGAAACCCGGTAGTAGTGCTCAAATGGCAGTAGTACTGCTCTTCCGGTACTACAGGGCTACTTCTGGCCCACTTCCGGGAAAGCCCTCTGTTGGAGGTCCGGAAGTAGCCCGAAACTGGACCGACAGTAACGACAGGGCGGTACTACTGCTTTTTTCCCGGTACTACTGGAATATGCAGAAACTGCAAAAAAACCAAAACAAAAACGAGCATATCTTTATCATCCGAACTCCATTTTTAATGTTCTTGGACTCGTTGGAATCGCAACGAAAAGATCTACAAGAATATACAGATAAACATAATAGTCCAACAAGGGAGAATAAAACCAAATGTAGAAAGCTAAAACCTTTGTATAAATAACAATCGGTAAATCCTCCAACATAAAGAACTCAACAAGTTTTTCATCCGGACTCCATTTTCTATGATCTTAGGCTTGTTTCGAAGATAATCACAAGGCCTAGAATATAATTCATATACAAAACATAGTCCATAATGTGAGGAGTAAACCATAAGAAGAGAGTTTGACCTCTCTTAGAAAAGACAAACCGGTAAAACCTTCAACATAAAAAATGCAACAAGATTTTCATGAAATCCGTTTTTGATGAACTAGAGCTTGGTTTGAAGATGAACACAAGCTCTAAATCCTCACATGGATAAAATCCAAATAAGAACGAAGAAAGATGATGCTAAAGATGCAAAGTTTTGAGCTCTCTACAACGATATGATCAAGATAATCGCTCGAGAGCCCCTCTTGATAGTACGGCTATCTATCCTATAACCCGGTCTCTCAACAAACATCATGAGACCGGTAAAATAGAAAACCTATCAAGATCAAACCTTTGCCTTGCGCATAATCCACTTGAGCTAGATGATGACGATCTTTGTCTTCTCAAGTTGGACCACCTTTCTTGATTGTGCTCCGCTCGGTGAAGACTCACATGATGCTCCCCCATACACCAATATGGGAGAACCACTTCTTCGACATGTCTTCACTTGGCCGTTATCTTGATGACGATCACAATGACGCCATCCTCCATGAGCTACATAGGATCTTCCTCTTGATTCATGCTCATGGAGAAATACCTAACCCCACATAGATATACCGAGCAGATAGATCATGGGTTAGTTCACAAGGCTATGTTTGACAATTTCTTACCATTCCATGAGATCATACGATCCCTCATGATACATCACTAGCCTTGTGTGTTGATCAACTTGCACTTAGCCTTGATCAACATATAATCTTCTTCCCTTAGCCTTGACTCCAACATATGGAAATCAAGCAATGCATATGGACCAAACCTACTAACAAATCAAAGCACACATTAGTCCGTAGAGATTGTCATTAATTATCAAAGCCACACATGGGGGCAACCATGCACTTTCAACTGTGTAGGATGGTGGCGCTCTTTAGACCGTTGGGTTTTAGTCATGTGGCTCCTCCTTGGGCTGTGCTTCTGTCCATTGGGGCGTATTGAGTGATTCAGAAACCTCATAGCGTCAATGTACATTAATTTTCAGCCTGCTATGCACGTGACGATGTGGTGCAGCCAGCTATGCATGCGCGCGTAGCCACAGACGCAGCCGTGTCGGGGCCAATAGCTCCTATGCGACGACGTGTCGATGCCGTTCCAGCCACGCGCGTAGACCCTCGCGTCGCATGTCGCATGCAGCCACTCGGCACGCACGCAGCCGTAGGCGCACGTGGCCCTTGACTTTTCCCTGCGTGCATGCGCCCCGCAGTCACAGACACAGCCGTGTCGATGCCGTTCCAGTGCACGCAGCCGTAGTGTCGCCTCGTTCGGAGCGTGTCGATTCAGAGGTCGATCATTGAAGCGATTCAGAGCATCGATTCATCTTTATCGATCTACTCGCATTGTTCAGTGTGAAAACCGCTAGCGGAACTAAGCCTAGGGCATACAGATCGACATGCACGTTGATTGCAGTGTGAAAAACAATGGCTCCGTCAACATCTACCTCTCTCCTGGCTATTTAAACCTCCCCCGTCTACCTCTTCCTTCACAAGTCCATCTGCGATGGCCCCCTTCTCTTCACCGAAAGCTAGACAAAGAAAACTCGAAGCCAAGCGAAGATGCAGTACACTGCGCCCACCTTCCGCCCGCCACCCACCGGGCGGGAGAGGCGATACCCCTCCAACGTGGTCGTGGATACCACGCTGCATGTTTGGGCGATCTCAAGGTGGAGGGGAGCATGGGAGCTGACCTCGAGCTTCCTCCGTGCCGGCTTCGCCCACCTCCCACCGGGCTCGCTGATCATGTTCCGTCTCGACGAGATGCGTCCCAACGCGAGTTCTCCGCCGACTGCACTGCTCGCCCACTTTGCAAATCGTTTCGATGCGTACTACCTCCTCGGTCAAGTGTTTTGGTGTGGATGCGAGTTCATTGCGTTCACCACCTACAACATCTTCATCGACGTCGATAACATATTCCCCACCCGCAACGGGATGCACAGCCTCCCCTACTATATCAGTGAGGAGGGGCACGACGAGGAGGAGTGAAGATGGCATTGAAGCCCAGGCCCGGTGTTCGTGGGGCGCCCGTGTCCGTGTGGATGGTGTTGCCTTTGTGTGGGCGTTCATGGTTGTTTGCTCTAGCTAGTGTGCTAGTGATACGTGTCAAATGTATCTATAATTTTTGAGTGATCCATGCTAGTTTTGTGATATTGTCACATGTTTTTACTATCAATTATATCATTTTTATGCATTTTATCGGACTAACCTATTGACAAGATGCCCAGTGCTAGTTCCCTGTTTTTGTGCTATTTTTGTTGCAGAAAGTTACTTCTAGAAATATTCTCGGAATTGGACGAAAATTTACGGAGATTTTTTATTGAACAAATGAGGAAGGGAGCCAGAAGGGCGACTCCAGGGGACCCACACAGGCCAGGGGCGGCCCCCTGCTGCGGCCTAGGGCCCACTCACGGGTGGGACCCGCCCCTGCACTGTGGGGCACCCCTCGGCCACCTCCGACACCAATAAAATCATCCCCGACGAAAAAACCCTAACCCCCGAAGGATTTTCCCAAATACGCAACAGAGCTCCGCCGCCATCGCCGACAAGTTTCGGGTGTCAGATTGATCCTGTTCCGGCACCCTGTCGGAGGGGGGATCGACCGCCGGAGCCATCTCCATCGACACCGCTGCTTCCCGCGATGAGGAGGGAGTAGTCCCTCACTGGGGCTGAGGCTTATACAAGTAGCTATGTGGTTATCTCTCTCTCTCCCATTATGTGATCTTCGTTGTGATCATGAGCTTTGTTAGTGTAGTTGAATACATGATGTTTCTCTATGTGTAATGAATATGATTTTGCTCAAGTGATGTTATTTAGTACAATTTGTTATGATTCTACTGAAAGTTATTATGAGAGAGGGAAGTGTGGTTATATAAATTTTCATCTTATGAAGTTTCCCCTCTTTATGTTGAAGGTTTTAATGTTGCATTTGCTTTGTCTTCCTATGCTTAATGCTTTATGCACCAATGATTTATTTTCTTACAAGATTCCTATGAATAGGAAGAGAGTTAGACTTAAATGTGTTTGATATTTGCTTCATGATGCTCTTTTTTGCGTTCCAACTCTTATTCTTATGAGAGCATTATTAAAATTATCATGCCTAGCTAAAAGCCTTAAAAGAAAAGCGCTTGTTGGGAGGCAACCCATCTTTTACTTTCAGTTTGTTTTTGTTTTTCTTGAGTCATGGAGTTGTTGCCTCTATAGCAACTTCATTGTATCTTTTTCTTTTGATTTTTTGTGCCAACTTTAGCCTCTAATGCATTGAAAGTGCGAGGTGTTGTTTTGCTGTCCAGAAATAGAATTTTGTCCTTCACTGTTCGGAAATCTAAAAATCCTGTGAATTTATCTTTTTTCTAAAAATTTTAGACACCAAGCCTGATACTTTTAGCTATCTTTCGTTATTTTTCACTTTTCTGATTTGAGCTACAGAAGTACCTCTCTTAGAAAAGACAAACCAGTAAAACCTCCAACATAAAAAATGCAACAAGATTTTCATAAAATCCGTTTTTGATGAACTAGAGCTTAGTATGAAGATGAACACAAGCTCTCAATCCTCACATGAATAAAAGCCAAATAACAACCAAGAAAGATGATGCCAAGGATGCAAAGTTTTGAGCTCTCTACAACGATAGGATCAAGATACTCGCTTGAGAGCCCCTCTTGATTGTACGGCTATCTATCCTATAACCCGGTCTCTCAACAAACATCATGAGACCGGTAAAATAGAAAACCTATCAAGATCAAACCTTTGCCTTGCGCATAATCCACTTGAGCTAGATGATGACGATCTTTGTCTTCTCAAGTTGGATCACCTTTCTTGATTGCGCTCCGCTCGGTGAAGACTCACATGATGCTCCCCCATACACCAATATGGGAGAACCACTTCTTCGACATGTCTTCACTTGGCCGTTATTTTGATGACGATCACCATGAAGCCATCCACGAGCTACATAGGATCTTCCTCTTGATTCATGCTCATGGAGAAATACCTAACCCCACATAGATATACCGAGCACATAGATCATGGGTTAGTTCACAAGGCTATATTTGACAATTTCTTACCATACCATGAGATCATACGATCCCTCATGATACATCACTAGCCTTGTGTGTTGATCAACTTTGCACTTAGCCTTGATCAACATATAATCTTCTTCCCTTAGCCTTGACTCCAACATATGGAAATCAAGCAATGCATATGGACCAAACCTACTAACAAATCAAAGCACACATTAGTCCATAGAGATTGTCATTAATTACCAAAACCACACATGGGGGCAACCATGCACTTTCAACTGTGTAGGATGGTGGCGCTCTTTAGACCGTTGGGTTTTAGTCATGTGGCTCCTCCTTGGGTTGTGCTTCTGTCCATTGGGCCGTATTGAGTGATTCAGAGACCTGATAGCGTCAATGTACATTAATTTTCAGCCTGCTATGCACGTGACGATGTGGTGCAGCCAGCTATGCATGCGCGCGTAGCCACAGACGCAGCCGTGTCGGGGCCAATAGCTCCTGTGCGACGACGTGTCGATGCCGTTCGAGCCACGCGCGCAGACCCTCGCGTCGCACGTCGCATGCAGCCACTCGGCACGCACGCAGCCGTAGACGCACGTAGCACTTGAGTTTTCCCTGCGTGCATGCGCCCCGCAGCCAAAGACACAGCCGTGTCGATGCCATTCTAGCGCACGCAGGCATAGTGTCGCCTCGTTCGGTGCGTGTCGATTCAGAGGTCGATCAGTGAAGCGATTCAGAGCATCGATTCATCTTTATCGATCTACTCGCATTGTTCAGTGTGAAAACCGCTGGCGGAACTAAGCCTAGGGCATACCGATCGACATGCACATTGATTGCAGTGTGAAAAACAACGGCTCCGTCAACATCTGCCTCTCTCCTGGCTATTTAAACCTCCCCGTCTACCTCTTCCTTCAAAAGTCCATCTGCGATGGCCCCCTTCTCTTCACCGAAAGCTAGCCAAAGAAAACTCGAAGCCAAGCGAAGATGCAGTACACCGCGCCCACCTTCCGCCCGCCACCCACCGTGTGGGAGAGGCGATACCCCGCCAACGTGGTCGTGGAGACCACGCTGCATGTTTGGGCGATCTCAAGGTGGAGGGGAGCATGGGAGCTGACCTCGTGATTCCTCCGTGCCGGCTTTGCCCACCTCCCACCGGGCTCGCCGATCATGTTCCATCTCGATGAGATGCGTCCCAACGCGAGTTCTCCGCCGACTGCACTGCTCACCCACTTCGCAAATAGTTTCGATGCGTACTAGCTCCTCGGGCAAGTGTTTTGGTGTGGATGCGAGTTCATCGCGTTCACCACCTACAACATCTTCACCGACGTCGATAACATCTTCCCCACCCGCAACGGGATGCACAGCCTCCCCTACTATATCAGTGAGGAGGGGCACGACGAGGAGGAGTGAAGATGGCGTTGAAGCCCAGGCCCGGTGTTCGTGGGGCGCCCGTGTCCGTGTGGATGGTGTTGCCCTTGTGTGGGCGTTCATGGTTGTTTGCTCTAGCTAGTGTGCTAGTGATACGTGTCAAATGTATCTATAATTTTTGAGTGATCCATGCTAGTTTTCTGATATTGTCACATGTTTTTACTATCAATTATATCATTTTTATGCATTTTATCGGACTAACCTATTGACAAGATGCCCAGTGCCAGTTCCCTGTTTTTGTGCTATTTTTGTTGCAGAAAGTTACTTCTTGAAATATTCTCAGAATTGGACGAAAATTTACGGAGATTTTTTATTGAACAAATGAGGAAGGGAGCCAGAAGGGCGACTCCAGGGGACCCACACAGGCCAGGGGCGGCCCCCTGCTGCGGCATAGGGCCCACCCGCGGGTGGGAGCTGCCCCTGCCCTGTGGGGCACCCCTCGGCCGCCTCTGACACCTATAAAATCACCCCCGACGAAAAAACCCTAACCCCCAAAGGATTTTCCCAAATACGCAACAGAGCTCCGCCGCCATCGCCGACAAGTTCGGGGGTCAGATTGATCCTGTTCCGGCACCCTGTCGGAGGGGGGATCGACCGCCGGAGCCATCTCCATCAACACCGCTGCTTCCGTGATGAGGAGGGAGTAGTCCCTCACTGGGGCTGAGGCTTATACAAGTAGCTATGTGGTTATCTCTCTCTCCCATGATGTGATCTTCGTTGTGATCATGAGCTTTGTTAGTGTAGTTGAATACATGATGTTTCTCTATGTGTAATGGATATGATTTTGCTCAAATGATGTTATTTAGTACAATTTCTTATGATTCTACTGAAAGTTATTATGAGAGAGGGAAGTGTGGTTATATAAATTTTCATCTTATGAAGTTTCCCCTCTTTATGTTGAAGTTTTTAATTTTGCACTTGCTTTGTCTTCCTATGCTTAATGCTTTATGCTCCAATGATTTATTTTCTTACAAGATGCCTATGAATAGGAAGAGGATTAGACTTAAATGTGTTTGATATTTGCTTCATGATGCTCTCTTTTGCGTTCCAACTCTTATTCTTATGAGAGCATCATTAAAATTATCATGCCTAGCTAAAAGCCTTAAAAGAAAAGCGCTTGTTGGGAGGCAACCCATCTTTTACTTTCAGTTTGTTTTTGTTTTTCTTGAGTCATGGAGTTGTTCACTCTGTATCAACTTCATTGTATCTTTTTCTTTTGGTTTTTTGTGCCAAGTTTAGCCTCTAATGCATTGAAAGTGCGACGTGTTGTTTTGCTGTCCAGAAACAGAATTTTGTCCTTCACTGTTCGGAAATCTAAAAATCCTCTGACTTTATCTTTTTCTGAAATTTTTAGACAGCAAGCCTGATACTTTTAGCTATCTTTCGTTAGTTTTCACTTTTCTGATTTGAGCTACAGAAGTACCTGTCGTGGTG